>LPNX010350457.1:13533-35908 GCA_001517045.1 Pseudotsuga menziesii | reverse complement strand
TTACTTCTGAAAATTCTCTCGAAAGTATCCCAATCTGGGATAGAATTAGCAGGCAACCCAAAGTACCAAGATGCAGTAGCTCCTTTGAGGGTATGCGGGAAAAGTCTGCACACTACATATTCATGTTCCCCAGCTCTCAATCCTTCTATTTCCAAGTAAAAACTCTGCAAATGATCATCCACTAATATCTTCTCATTTGGATCGAACTTAGGCAATAACTTTTCAAAGGACTGAGGTAGGTCATGCAAAGGAGGAGTCAGGTTTAGGGGTGACCTGGCTTTCCATGTAGGTGGTGGATTTGGTGGATTGGGAGGAGGTTGGTTGACGTTAACACCGGCCATGAGTTGAGGTGGAGAATGAGGAGGTGAACCAACAGGGATGTGAACAGGAGAAATGTAAGGGGTTTTTGGGCCTTCTTGATTCAAAGGTAGCTCAACTTCTTATAAGGCAGTTTCCACCAGTTCTTCCCAGTCTCCAACCAGCACCGAGTCTTCTGTTATAGGACGGTCTTTCTTCTTGTATTCTCTTCTAGGTAATTCAGGGATAATTGGCAACCCTCCAAGATTATTTACGTATGCCCGGGTGTGTCTTATTAGGTCGTTAACTACTTTGTTACCAACAGCATATAGATGTTCTCTGTTTTCTTCTTCCGGAATTGGATTGCGCGGTCCACTACTTTCAAAACTGTAACCAGTGAAATAATCTCGGGAAAATGGGCTTCCTCGGCCAGCCATGCACTGGCGGCCCTCCTTCTAGCGCCAAAACTGTTGAGGCCTGGAAAATCGCAGGCGGCAATAGTAAGGTATTCTCCCCAATCAACATTCCCAACTAGCCCATTGATTGTTTGGTATAGGGAATCCGTCCGGTTTGCGGTCCGGCTACCGTAGGTCAAGTGACAAAACAAAGGCTTTACCGGTTGCGGCCCGGTCCACCGAGTTTTTTTTTTGACTTAAGATATGAAATGCAAGTGCCTAACTAAATGCAGGGTGATAAAAATGCAGGGAGCAATCACAATGTGATGCGCAGGTTCTTACCTTTCGTCTTAGGGCTCACAAACATTCCAAATCACATACGACAATAAAATAAACTATTTATCTAACTATCCCTAGGGAGCAGAATTAACATTTAATGGTGAGTAATACATTTTGTACGTGCATAATGAAGAATTACAGATAGCTGATACTTCATTCAAGACACATGAACAATTACGAATATTCAAATAACCAGATAGCCGATCATTTTTATAAGCAACATTTCTTACTCACAGTGGAAGAAATCCTGAAGATACTGAAGAACATTTAACAAAAAAAAACATAGGTTCAGGAAACTAAACATTCTCACAGTAAATGAAACATGGCTGAAAATGAAATAGTTCCTCTTCAGCATTATTCATTGAGTTGTATTGATACATTCCACTTCTCACTCTCTCCAACAGGCAAAATTGCAGTTTCCTTTGCAAAACGAAGTAGTTCCTCTTACAAGCAAACAATTACAAAATTTTCTAGGGAAAAATCCCCTTCTCATTCCTACTCTCAAATATTTAAACTACAATTTACGACCTTTGGGCTGCCTCCTCTGTCCCCCTCTCAGCTTCCCAACGCTTCGAATTCTTTACGAACTATTGGGTAACTGACAGATCTTCAGGTTCCATTTCTCCGTTCCCATTCACGTTGTCCTTTCTTTCGCTTGTCCTTCTAGCCTCGGTTCGATCTACGCCAAAATGCTCAGCTATACCTTCACGCCATCGTAGTTCCACCAATCCCTTAGATCCACCTGCACAAAAATAGAGATGCATCATTTATCAGATTTACGTTACAAAATAGAACAGCACGTTATACCCTTGAAACAGCTGAACCATGAAGAAGACTGAGGATATCCCTAACATCGGAAAGGTGGGCCAACTAGCAGGCTAGAAGGCTATTAATCGGACGTCGGCAAACATTAGAATCAGAAGTTAAATGGTTGCTTCATCTGAAATGGCGGACGAGACAAAGGCTAAAGACAAGCGATGAGGGCAGGAGGAGGCTTAGTCGGACGTCGGCAGACACTAGAATCGGAAGTTCAAGGGCTCTCCCAGCCGCAACGGCGGACGAGTTAGGGCTACGGGAAAGCGGTTGAAGGTTAATACGAATCGAACTTCGGGGATTCAGACTTCGGACACTCTCTAGCTCTTCTCAGCCGCAACGGCGGAAAGGTAAAGACTCTGGACAAGCGATTAAAGACAAAACGAATCGGACGTCGGCACGATTTGACTTCGGATGGCAATAACAACTTCAGAAGCCACAACGGTGTACGGGAGAAAGGTTAAGACTTCTGACCAATGGAAAAACTTGGAAAAACTAAATGCTTCAGTCAGCTACGACCATTTAACAAAGGACAGCGAACTGTCATACCTTCGCAAAACAAAAATAAAAGTTACGGCTCACCACAAACTTCATCGCAATCAAAATCTGAACCTTGGTCAAGAATTAAGCTTTGCAGTTATTAAAAAAATAAAACACAGATCAATACTCAAAAGATTCAACGATCAAACCAAAATCATGAGGAGGGGTCCTGAATTTAAGAAATTTGGGGAGGAAAGTTGCAGCTGCAACACACCCTTATTATATATAAACTTCTTTCACCTTAATAATGGTAAAATATGTAAATATAATAATAATATATAATTAATATAAATATGTTACTATAGTTCATATGTTTAAAGATTTAATATAAATAAATATATATAGTTCATATGCTATGTGATTTAATATAATTAAATATATACACATATGATTTACTTATACATTATACAAATTAAAATATAGATTAAAACCTAGAAGTTTCATAGGGAGGCAAAGCAAAACATGAAGGATTTTTCAAATATAGATCTATGTACAACTACCCATTTCCCAAAGGGGCTTCTGCTAAATCAATCTATGGATTCGAGGTTATGAGTATCAATTTGGTCCGTCTGGTCCGTCCCTAATTCAATATATATGGGTTGGGTCGAGATTGAGTAGACCGTCAAAATTGTTAAACTCCATCGCAATATTCACTTGCAATCGGTGTTCCATTCTTTATTCTATCGATTGCGGCTAGCTAATTCAATCGTGAGCCCATTCCTCCATTTTCCAAGGAGCCACAAAAATTTTGGGATTGAAATGCACTATATCTGACTTGATTGGGTCTAGGATATTTGTGTATAGATTCCACAAGATTTACTAAGTTGTTGTATTTGCAATAAAGGTGTGGAAGTTTAAAAACAATTTCAGACCTAGTCATAAGAGTGTCTCTAACAATGTTGATGTCTCATGGGAATCTCAAAGAAGAAAACCAGGTAGTTTCATTACTAGGAATTCATACAAAATGTAATTATGAAATTTACGTCACATGGTCATTTATTTAAGCCAACCAGGCTTGCCACCTGTCATAATAACCACGCATATCTAAAATTTATAAATAAATGATCTTTTTTAATATGAAACCTATACAAAAAATTCTTATTAAATTACCCTTGTAGTTTATTTTATTAAAAGATGTAAAACATGATTAAAAAGGGTGGAATGTGATGCTCTTAATAATGTGAAAACCAAATGAATACTACCCATTAAAGAAAACCAATAAAACTTTATATTTCATTCATATAAAGTAAATATATTTACAATATATGACCCTTTCCATATCATAGAATATCCCTAGGAGGCATGGCCAACATATCCTCCATCCTGAGCCCATTCCTCCATTTTCCAAGGAGCCACAAAAATATTGCCACTGTAAAATATTAATCAAAAATTTAACAGGTAACCAATTGTTAGAGGCATTAACACTATTGTGTGATCCAAGAGGATATTGGTGGCCACCCACCTATTCCTCTTGGACCCCCACCACTGTTTCTTTCAGTTTTCCAGTTTCCTTAATTGTAGCACAATTTACTATTTTTGGCAGTTTTCGGGTCCTAAACTTCTGGAGTCGTTTTGAGGCCCTAAGGATGTTTTTTTGGCATCAAAGGGTCGGGAAAATATGAGTCCATTCCAGACTCAATATTTGTTTTTTATGGATGTAGTCCTTAAACATATCTTTCTAACGATGTATCACACGCGTCAAACAGAGGTAGTATGCTAAAGTTACGACTCCGAGAAATTGATGTACCAAGTTACCCAACGGGGCCCACATTTACGCATTTCACCTCCTAGGGTTAGGTTTTTGGATGTGTAGGGATTCCATTGTTTCTCAATAATATATAGGCCTTCGAGCCTCATTGTAACACAGAGTTCAGAGGCATGTAGCCGCCACATCTCTTCTCAGAGATAAGCTACCAACACTCTAGCTAGTTTATTTCCATTCTGTATGTAAACAAGTTTCAGTTATTGATTTATGAAATGAAGTGTTATTTCTGCTACATATTTGTTTCTATGGTTATTTGTGTATTCTGTTGCGTTCCTGCAAAAATTTGGATCAGTGGTATCAGAGCAATCTGCTCTTTCTCGATCCTTCTTTGCATGTCCCCAACAAGGGCAGGGTATAAAGAGTTAGGGATCGATCTGGTTGAACCTTTGCAAGATCAGCCTCACAAATCCCGAAGGCCACCCATGGGGGATGAAAAGAAAGACGAGGGCGCAAAAGATCCTATCAATAAGTTGCTCGAGGAGGCCCTTGAAAAACAAAGGAACGTGATGATGGATAACTTTGCCTAGATCCTTCAACGACTTCCCACTGGCGGCGCATCTGCATCTAGCAGCCACTATGGAGGTGCAACCCCTTTTAAGGTACAAGTAAACTTTGACATTCCCATATTTGATGGTCGAATAGATGTAGACACCATAGATAAATGGTTGAATATATTAGAAGGATATTTCTCGGTTCATGACTTTTCTGATCGGGAAAAGATTACTTTTTCTCTACTCAAAGCCACCCCCCATGTCAAGGACTGGTGGGAAACCTACTGTGAGAGAAAGGATGAGGAGGAACCCTCTCTGTTCTCAGTGGTACCCACTTGTAATTCTTTCCGAGATTACATAAAGGGGCAATATTATCTAGTGGGGAGCTATGAGGACAAGTACATCCAATGGACTACGCTGCGGCAGCAAAGATAATAAGATGTGCATGAGTTGACAAATCTATTCCATACCCTGTGCACCAAGTTGGGTATCAAAGATTCATAGAAACATTTGGTGCTGAAGTACTGTAGTTGTCTGCATAGATAAATTCAGGAGGAAATGGAGTTCCTCGACATCTCCTCGCTTGGTATGGCATATCGGTATGCTGCCAAAATTGAGCAAAAATTCAAACAGAAAAAGCGAGACTTTGGATCTGTGAATCAGAAGCAAGGGAAAAGTGCCCCCAAACTGCAGAACCAAGGACACAGCCAAGGCATGGCGACTCAAGAAAACTTTCCAAAGCCGCAAGCAAAGAGCAACACTGCAAAGCCGAAGAAGGAAGTGGGAAAGTGGTGCAAGTTCCATAAGAGCCCCACTCACAACACAAGTGAGTGTTAGGCTAAGCAGTCACTGGTGGCTGAGATAAAGGCTTTTAAATTAGATGCATACTCTGACAATGAATTTGAACCCGAGAAGGGGAATGACAGAGGGAAGAATATTATTGATGTAGATCCCAATGCCACCATTTCCACCATGAAGATCCAAAAGGAAGAACCAGAATATTCAGAGGAGGAGAAGCGTCTTTTCCACTCCCAGATGTGGGTAAAGGGTTCCCCGCTACAGTTCATCTTTGACAGTGGGAGCCAAAAGAACCTGATTTCAGCAAAGGTCATGAAGTGGTTTGGTTTGTCGACCACAGCACACCCGTAGCCTTACACCATCGGGTGGCTTCACCAAGGACGAGATATTTGCGTAAGCCAGCAGTGCCACCTTCCCTACAACATCAAGCCCTTCACCGATGAGGTATTATGTGATATTTCTGCTCTTGATGTTTGTGATGTATTATTAGGTCAACCATACTTATGGAAGCGACATGCTGTGTATGAGTCCCGGCCTTGCGTTGTTATTATTACGTTGGGAAATAATTTGTACAAGATACCAGAGGTACCACCTCCCACCGCTATCTCTTTGGTTACTGCAAAACAATGCAGTAAGCTCATTTCCAAAACCAGGAAGTTTGTTTTCTTGATGATCTGCCCTTAGGGAAAGAAGAAGATCATGGCCACAACCTCCAGACAGGGCCCCTCTACACGACAACAAATGGACAAGTTCATGGAGGAGTACCGAGACATATTCACCTCACCCACCGGGGTGCCTCTCCACTGTCAGGTCAAGCACCCCATCGATCTGACCCCAGGTGCGCCGCTGCCCAATGGACCAATCTATCACTGCTCTGTTCTGGAGAATGATGAAATCAAGAGGCAAATTCAGGAGCTGCTGCTGAAGGGTCACATCCGGCCAAGTTCATCGCCCTGTGGGAGTCCAATCGTGTTGGTATAGAAAAAGGATGGGACTTGGAGACTCTATATTAACTATCAGGTGCTGAACAAGATCACTGTCCAGAATAGGTGTCCGATCCCACAGATTGATGACCTCCTGGACCAGCTTAAAGGGGAAAAATATTTTAGCAAGATCGAATTAAATTATGGGTATCACCGAGTACCGATCGAGCCGACTGATGTGTGGAAGACTTCCTTCAAAGCTAAGGAGGGCCTTTTCGAATGGTTGGTCATGCCTTTTGGGCTGATGAATGCTCCTGCAACCTTCATGAGACTAATGGATGACATCTTGTGGCCATTCACCAACTCATTTGTAGTAGTGTACTTGGATGACATCCTGATCTTCAACCAGACTTGGGAAGAGCACCTCCACCACATCCGACAGGTCCTCCAAACATTGCGGTAGCACAAGTTGTGTGCCAATTTGGACAAGTGCACTTTTGGCATGACCCAGGTTCAGTATCTAAGATACATTATTGATGACTATGGGGTACATGTGGATCCAACCAAGATCTAAGTCATTCGGGATTGGCCAGCCCCAACTACTCTAACAGAGCTTCACAGCTTTTTGGGCCTTGCTAATTTCTACCACAGGTTCGTGTTGGGATTCTCTCATATCACTTGGCCCTTGAGTCAAGTCACCAAGGGAGGAGCGAAAGCAAAATTCTTTTGGTCAGAAACTCAACAGAAGGCGTTTGCAGAATTGAAACATTGCCTCTGTTGTGCCCCAGTGCTCACATTACCATACTTGCAACAACCATTTGAGATCAAAATAGATGCCTATGACTATGCTATTGGGGCAATCCTTACTCAACAAGGGAATCCAGTGACATATTACAGTGAGACACTGTCAGACACAGTCCGCAAATATCCCACTTATGACAAAGAGATGTCTTCCATTGTACAGGCTTGCCAGCAATGGAAGCATTACATTTTGGGGAAGGAAACGATCATCCACACAGACAACCGACCCCTGTAGTTCATGCAGACATAAGGGAAGTTACATAACGATCACCATCAGAAGTCGTCCACATATCTACAATAGTTTCATTTGAACATCAAGTACAAGAAGGGAAGCACCAATAATGTTGCAGATTGCCTCAACCGACCACCAATCGTGGCGATAACGATCGTGCTCAACTCTTGTGAGCATGAGACTTCTAATTGGCCACTTCTCCACAAGAGCGATCTAGAATCTAGGCACACATACCAAATTCTCTTGGAGGGAAACCAAGTTCCAAAATTTAACCTCTAGGATGTATTACCGTGTCACATGGGACACCTTTGTGTTTCTTCAAGCGAACGTGCCAAGATGATTTGGGAAGCGCACTATAGTCAGGTCGCTGGGCATTTCAGGGTTGAGAAAATAGTGGCAGTACTACAGAAGTATTTCTATTGGCCGAACCTTCGACATGATGTCGGGAAGTACATCTGATCCTGCACTGCCTGCGCCATTTCCAAACCATCCATCAAGAAGCAAGGCCTCTATACTCCGTTGCCTACCCCTAGTCGACCTTGGGAATCCATCTCCATGGATTACATGTCAGGCCTTCCTTCTACTAAGGACGGCAACGATTATGTGTTTGTGGTCATTCACAGATTCTCAAAGATGGCCATAATGGTGGCCTGCAAGAAGAATATCACAGCAGAAGCCACTGCTAAACTCTTCTTTGAATGAGTGTGGGTACACTTTGGTATCCCACAGTCTATAATCTCAGAACGGGACAGCAAGTTCCTTAGTACATTCTGGTCTAGCCTATGGTCAATGCTAGACACCAAGCTCACAAAGTCCATAGCTTTCCATCCCCAGACTGATGGCTAGACAGAGGTTGTCAACAGGATGATCATACACATTTTGTGCATGTACAACTCAAAGCATCCACGCACATGGGATGAGAGCCTCCCCTATGTACAACACAGCTATAACCGAGCCCTCCACAGCTCAACCAACCACAGCCCCTTTCAGGTGGGCTTGGGATTCCAGCCATTATGTCCCATTGACGTAGCCATGCCATTTGCAGCTACTCAGGCTGATTTAGCTCATATATAGTCTAAAGTTTCCAAGGCAAATAAATTCATTGAGCGCATTCAGCACATTCACCAATAGGTTCATGAAATATTGGATAGATCCAATGCTAAGTACAAATAGTGACATGATCAACATCGGGTGCAACACAACTTCTAGGTGGGCGACAAAGTGTGGCTGCATTTACAGAAGGAGCACCTCGTTGGACCGCACTGCAAGCTTCTCCTGCTCCGATATGGGCCATACACCATCACCAAGGCTATCGGGGACAATGCCTTCAAGATCAGTATTCCACCATTCCTTGGTCTACAACCAATGTTCAATGTGGACCGCCTTCGACCCTACTTTCCACCTCTACTGGACACATCAGATGTGGCAGAACAACTCACACCAACAAAGTTAAAACCCGACTGCATGGAACAAGCCATAACTGATCGAATTATGGGCACATAGATCAAGAACACCCGCCAGTAGAGGATCCAGCTATATCGAGTTGTTAAAGCAGGGCAACTCCTTCACCAGGGAAAGTGGCTCACTGGGGACCAAGTTCAACAGAAGTTTCCTCATCTCATGGAGGAACTCAACACAATGGGGACCATTTCTTCCTAAGGGAGGAGGAATGATCCAGAAGGATATTGGTGGCCACCCACGTATTCCTCTTGGAACCCCACCACTATTTCTTTCAGTTTTCCAGTTTCCTTAATTGTAGCACAATTTACTATTTTTGGCAGTTTTCGGGTCCTAAACTTTTGGAGTCATTTTGAGGCAATAAAAGACTTTTTTTTGGCATCGAATGGTTGGGAAAATATGAGTCCGTTTTGGAATCAATATTTGTTGTTTATGGATGTTGTCCTTAAACAGATATTTCTAATGATGTATCATGCACGTCAAACGGAGGTAGTATGCTAAACTTACGACCCCGGGAAATTGATGTACCAAGTTACCCAACGGGGCCCACATTAAGGTGTTTCACCTCCTAGGGTTAGGTTTTTGGATGTGTAGGGTTTCCATTGTTTCTCAATAATATATAGGTCTTCAAGCCTCATTGTAACACAGATTTCAGAGGCATGTAGCCACCACATCTCTTCTCAGAGATAAGCTACTAGCACTCTAGCTAGTTTATTTTCGTTCTGTATGTAAACAAGTTTCAGTTATTGATTAATGAAATGAAGTGTTATTTCTGCTGCATATTTGTTTCTATGGTTATTTGTGTATTCTGTTGGGTTCCTGCATAAATCTGGATCATTGTGGCTTCTGGGAATTAATGGTGTTATGGAAATTGTGGATGAGGAGGACTGGGACGGTATAATTCTTGTTCAGGGTATGCCAGACAGGAATAATAATAAGGGTTATGTTTGTTGTTGCCATCAAGGTTTTACGACATGGCACCTGCTAAAAGATGAGGAGGAAAAACAGCTACCTGTAGACAATGGAGGCTCCTGCTTCCTATAGACAATGGAGGCTCAGAGATATTGTGCTCGCCAAGGTCAAGGGATTTTCGGCATGGCCCGCTAGGGTACGCCGGTCTATTTTTCATCCCCATTTGTTTGTCCTTATTTGATGTATGCAATGCATGTTATTGTTGTTATTTGCATTTTCCACACCAAAGTATATACTTCTTGTGCCCTGTTTTAATACCCGATTGTTGTCCAAGGGTTTGTGTGAGTGTTTACAAATTTTCATACAATTTCATTTCCACTGCGCCAATTGTAATGGCTATCGGTAATCTTTTTCGATTTTCCAATATGTGTCGATATTTTCTTCTTAATCAGAAACCCTGCACGAGAAATCAAACCCTATATCAGATATTTTTGTTTAAACCCAAGCGATGGATGCAAGCTTTTGTTTTTTAAGGTGGAAATTGCCTTCTGTCTAGCTCCAAGAGGATTACAATTGGCCCGAATTCGTTAGGCCCACAAGTGGCCTGTTTTTACCAATACGATGGCCCCTAAAAATATGAATCAATAATTACAACTATTTTTCATTTGGCTAAGTCCATACTCTTATGTCATAATCACCCAGGAATTGCACCTGGAATTTAACCTGACGAGTAGACTGATATTCCACTGCTGAAATACAACAAAGTAGAAATGTCAAAAGCATTTGTTAAAAAAAATAAAAATTGCAACTGTCAGATGAGATACACAACTAAATTGAGAAACCATCAAATATCAATTGATGGGTCATCTCTGACTTCAAAATTCTGGATCATTTTGAAAAGATCTGAAAATGTATCAGTCAATTGACGTCTCGCAATCATTTCACTTCAATTTCACTTGACAAATCGGTGCATCCTACATAACTAGCAGTAATCTTGTCAATGCTGAGAACCACCTTCAAAATACCACTCTCTGCACTAGTTATCTGGGAAGATGAGACCATCCACAGAAGCCAATCAAAATGATCATGACTCCTTTTACAATGATGGCATATAAGGCTGTGACCTTAATATTCTAAAATAGTAATCACGTATCTCTGGTAGTAAGCGTTCTACAAGGGAAGGGTAGGAAATCATTTTAAAACTAGTATTGGTTGGGGTTATTCTATATCACTACTTTAGAACCACCATATCATCAATTGAGCCCCAACTTTCTATAGTAGTTGGCCTTGGCCTCCTGGGGTAGATAAATGTTGATGCAAGAGCATCTTCTTCAATGGAAACTTGGAATGACCTTTTCATTGGTCAACAAAATGAAACATCAATTTAACATTAAAAAAAGGTATGAATTTAAATTGGTTATTAATATTATTTATAAACATTTTAATCTAAAAATATATAAACTACTATTTAAATTTATATAAACTCTAAAAAGAGAAACACATTTTTAAAATAATCTATTCATTAATATTATTTATAAACATTTTAATCTAAAAATATATAAACTATTATTTAAATTTATATAAACTCTAGAAAGAGAAACACATTTTTTAAATAATCTATCCATTAATATTATTTATAAACATTTTAATCTAAAAATATATAAACTATTATTTAAATTTATATAAACTCCAGAAGAGAAACACATTTTTAAAATAATCTATTCATTAATATTATTTATAAACATTTTAATCTAAAAATATATAAACTATTATTTAAATTTATATAAACTCCAGAAGAGAAACACATTTTTAAAATGATCTTTAATATATTGGATTGACCAAAAATAGCTTAAAAAATAAAATAAGATAAAAATCGTTAATTTTTATGTCGTTTCTATCCATAAATATGATCCACTATTGCTATTGATAGATGATGAACCAAGAGAATATGATAATTTTGAAAAAACTCATTTATATATTTGGCTATGTCGTTTCTATTCATAAATATGATCAACTATTGCTATGGATAAATGATGAAGCAAGAGGATATGATAATTTTGGACAAACTCATTTATATATTTGGCTATGTCGTTTCTATTCATAAATATGATCAACTATTGCTATGGATAAATGATGAAGCAAGAGGATATGATAATTTTGGACAAACTCATTTATATATTTGGCTTTCCGACCTTTATATTTTCCATCTTTTTATTTGGTAATTGGCACCAAACAAGCAATGGAGTTCATTACAATAGAATTCTATCTTTTGCACCAAAATTTTCCTATTGGAGAGTTTGATAGAGAGTGATTCATTCGCGACCGCCTTTTATGTTTACCCAAAAAATTTCTCCAGTCAATGAAAAAGATGGATGGCTATTGAAGCGAAAAATGAAATGGAGGGGAACCAAATTCGCTAAAAGGAAGATTAGAGGGGGAGACAAGTGCATTTCTCCATGAATAGTCCGAGAGCAAGCTTCCATGCTCGAAAAATTGGGACCATCCCACTAATTCTACCCTATGCTATACTATCTATAGAAACACTCCTTGGATCCCCCTGCTCCATACCTACAACATATCATAACTGGATACCATCAACATAGTTGGTCAGGTTTAAGAACCCTCTTGTTAGTGTACAAGTGGGTAGGTTGTTCCTGACCCTTCCCCTTCACCCCTTCAGCTGAGTTAGGGCCTGCATCATTATGCAACGCATTACAATTTGGAGGATTTGCGGTGAAGAAATATCTGAGCTAGAGTCAGAGGTCGGATGTGGCAGATGTCTTGGATTATGCAATCTCAAAGGAAGGTATGTCTATAGAAAATATTATATTATTATGTTATTGTGATTTTGCATATGGAGCATACCCCTGCGTTGAGAGGAATTGAGGGCTCATGTGGTGCATATGCGCATCCATTCCAGGGATTATTCCATCCTAAGAATGCCTCCATATTATTTAGTGTTAGAATAGGATAGGAATGATGCAATAGGATACAAATATGAATCAATTCAAGATGCAATTTGAAACACGAATTCACTGAATTAGCTTCATTGTGGAGCTCTGATGGATGCTTGCAATGTGTTTGATGGAATACCTCAATGAGATAAATTTTGCATGGAATGTGGTGATCATTTCTTATGCCAAAATTGGGATTGCAGACAAGACCATGAGTTCCAAGATCGAGTAGCTATCCTCTATGTAATATCATGTGTTATAGAGTTCCTCCAAAGAAAAACCCAGCATTTGCATGGAGAACCTATGATATGGAACTTGACGTTTAGCTCAATATGCATCTCTTGTAGGATGCGACTCAATGATTGAATCGTATTCCAATGGCACAATTTGCAGAACTTTTCTTCCTGGCATCCTTAATAGAAATAATATGCTTGATGTTGTTAAGTAGTAACCATAGTAATTTTTCTATATGCATAGAGAGCTCATCACTACTGTTGGTTGTGGAGCCTAATCTTCCAGATCCAGAGATATTATTCAGTTTGATTGTAACCCAGGAGTACTGCACACTCATTCCCCTTGCCTTGCGATTCATGGCAGTGCCCCGAAAAAGGGGGTTCAGGGGTAGCGGCCTCGAGAAAACGGGGGTTCGAGGGTAGAGCCCCTGAAAAATATTTTTTTGGGATGTGTGTTGGCCAACAGTATTGCGGACCCATGGTATTGGGTTAACCCTAGAATTTTCCCATTGTATTTCCCCTATAAAAGAAAGCATTGTAAATCGACTGGGTATGGTATTGTATTGTATTGGAAGAGATACTGTGAGAGCATGAAGAGGAAGTGCAACGGTTTTGCTACAGGGTGTATCCCTTCATGTTTCTGGACTATAATAAAAGGACTGGCAAATTTATTTATGGACATAGCCCATCGTTTGGGTGAACCACGTTATATCTGTGTCTCTCTGTAATGTTTTAATGTGTTTTGCATCTTGTTTATTGATTTAACTGTATATCTATTATTGCTCAGCGGTCCTATTTTCTAACAATTGGTATCAGAGCCAAAACGTCTATTTGGTTGCTAAACTCGCAAGAAAGAAGGGTTCCTAGTTCAAGTGGGAGCAATGGTGGAAGAAGGAAAGTTTAGGGTCAGGAAATTTAATGGCCAAAACTATCAGTTATGGAAGATGCAAATGGAGGACTATTTGTTAGAATAATCAACCCATAGTTAGCTACCTTAGACATTAATTAATCCAATTTTTGTCTTATTTTCCTAGTTTCCATATTCCACCTTAAGCAAGTTGTCCTCCACACATCCATAGTGGTAAAACTTGCTAAATTTGAGTCATGGAGCGCTTTGGAAACCACTTGGAATCAAATCTGCTTTATTCCTGGCCTCCCTAGCGCATGTCTTCTTTTTCTGCTTTATTGCCTACTTTTTCTGAGTTTTAAGGCAATTGGGAAAGTTTGACTAGGTGAAGTTAACTTGTTTTTTGTCCTCATCATCCTCCACCCTTTTCTCCTAAGAAAATCATGTATGAGTTGTCCATCCATCACCTATTAGTTTGTCTAATTGATTTTTCCAATTCGTGAGCTCCTAGACAGTTTTGGAAACTGCTTTATGCACCTATGGGGGATTTGCTTAGATTTAGTAAGCCTGCTTTTGACCAAATTCGAATGGCATCCTTATGAATTCAAATATCTCATGTAATTATTTATTGTGGCAGCCTATGACTTCACAGGGTTGGCTATTGTACACTTATTCAATACAGATTAGTGTTCTGCTCCATATTCAGTCTCCTTTGTGAGTAATTTGCATGTGTAATTGGCAATTGTTGTGAGTGTAATTGTTCTAACACCTGGGTTCAATTTCCACATGGTATCAGAGCCTTTGTATATCTATTTCTCTCCTTCCAATTTGTTATTGTAGGTTCGACATCATTGACTAGGAGCATTATGCTGACTGAAGGGACAATTTCTGAGCTATGGATTAATCTCAGAAGATCATCTTGACTCCATTTAACTTATTTGAATGGAAAGCAGAGATGGAGATACTGTTGAGAGAGAAAGGCCTCTATAGAGTGACTATGGCAATAGAATTAGATCCCAATGCAGCTGCAGAGAAGATTAAATGGCACAACAGGAGGGATGAGGCCTATGTTCTCCTGTGTCTGAGCATATCCAGAGACCTCCTTTTCCATCTTGATGGATTAACATCACCAAATGAAGTATGGGAGAAGCTTGTTGAGATTTTTGGTAAGATAGATGAGATGAGGGGACATCAAATTGAAAATGATCTGATCTCCCTGAGTCCCAATAGATTTGAATCCTTGCAACTCTATTTTTCTAAGTTCAAAGCACTTGTTTTGCAGCTAAAACAATGTGGGATCTAAAAGAAGGATGAACAACTGGTTTTGGACATACTCTTAAAGCTTGGCCCTGACTATTCAGTGTTTGTTTCGACCTTCTATGCCACAAAGTTGATAGCTTGAGCCTGGAAAATGCCTAGCCTTGCAGATTTCATGGAATCTCTCACACAAGAACAAGATAAATTGGCGATGATGGGCACCATCAAACCATCAAAAGACCAAGCTCTAGTTGCTGGAGATTCAAGGGTGGATTCAAAAAGAAAGAAGAAAACTAAAAATCCACCTGAGCAAAAGAGAGACAAGAACAAGTCTCTAGAGGAGCCTCAAGGTTCCAAGAAGAACCCCCAGAAGAAGAAGAACAAAGGAGAAATGAGCAAGTGCGCATACTGCAGTAAGGGAAATCATTCTGAAAGCTCCTGCATGAAGAAGCAAATAGACATGCTAACCCAACTCCTGGAGATGAATGGCATCTCCCTTCCAGACAGCTCAAAGAAGAGGGAAGGAGGATTAAATTCAGAAGACAGAGAGAGAGTTCATGCATTGGTTGCTGGCACATCAAGCTCACCTAGTTTCATCATTGATTTTGGAGCTTCAATACATATGGTTTCGACCAAGGAGGAATTCACCTCACTTGACATGTCGAAAGGTCCACCAATTGTACTGGGAGATGACTCTCTCGCTGAAAGTTTGGGCAAAGGGAGGATTGATCTTGACCATGGTAAGTTCAGAAATGTATTGTATGTTCCAGGTCTTGCCTCTAACCTCTTATCAGTGTATCAGATGACCCACACAGGGTCTCCAAAGAAGGTCATATTCTCCCCTGATGAAGTTGAGATCACAGAGATCTCAAGTGGTAAAGTCATTGCAAAAGGAGTTGCAAATCACACTTCGAAGGTATACATGTTCTCACACTTCCTACCCTAATCAAACCCCTTTTCTCTTCTGATTCATGCTAATGAGGCAAGCAAGATTTGGCATGAAATATTTGGCCACCTTAATTACAAGTATCTTTCTGATCTTAGTGAAAAAGAAATGGTCATAGGGTTACCAAAGATTAAGTTTTCCAAAGGAGTCTGTCAAGGTTGCATCTTAGGAAAACACCCAGAGCATAAATTTGAGAAAGCTAGTCATGAGAGAACCTCTGCACCTCTTGAGTTGATCCACAGTGATGTTGCTGGCCCATTTCCTCATATGTCAATGAGTCAGGACAAATATGCATTGACATTCATAGATGAATTTTCTAGGTATTGTTGGGTTTACTTCCTAAAACACAAGTCTGAAGTTTTTGGCCTCTTCAAAGTCTTTAAGGCTTTGGTTGAAAACCAATCTGGGAGGAAACTCAAGGGCCTCAGATCTGAAAATGGTGGTGAGTATGTCAAGTTTGAGTTCATTCAATATTGTGCAGATGCAGGTATTCAGATGCAGTATTCTATCCCTTACACACCACAACAGAATGGTGTTACTGAGAGGAAGAACAGATCACTAAAAGAGATGGCAACCTGCATGATGGAGGCTAAGACTTTGCCACCAAAGTTTTGGGCCGGAGCTATAAACTGTGCAGCCTATATCTAGAATAGGGTGCCTTGTAAACAAATTGATGGTATGACTCCTTTTGAAGCATGGAGTGGGCAAAAGCCAGCTGTGACCCATTTCAGGATTTTTGGCTCAAGGGCTTGGGCTAGAATTCTAACATAAAAGAGGAAGGCTTTGTAGCCCCAAAGCCAAGAGTGTCTATTTGTTGGGTACTTTGAAGATTCAAAAGGGTATAAGCTGATCAATTTGAGCACAAACAAAGCCTTCATTGAAAGGTGTGTTCAGTTTCAAGAAGAGCCCCTAGTAGTAATGGAAGTTGGAGAATCCTCTTCACCACCAAAACCTCTGAATGTAAGTGAAGAGATAGTTGAACATGCTGATGCTGATATGTCTGATAATGATGATTTAATTGCAGATCCTAATAGTCCTACAAGACCAAAATGGGCAGCAAAGACCATTCATGCAGCTGGAGAACTAGCAGGAAATCCTAATGATCCTACGAGGACTAGATCTCAGTTTGAGAGTGCTCTGTGCATGAAAGATCCTATGTTTGCAGAGAAATGCTATCTGATGGTTGAATCAGACCCATAGACATATGAAGATTCAGAAAATGATCCAAGATGGCAAACAGCCATGAAAGAAGAGTTCAACTCACTCCAGAAGAACAACACTTGGGAGTTGGTTGATCTTCCCCCAGGGAGGAAGCTAGTTCAGTGTAAGTGGGTGTACAAAACCAAATTTGCTGCTGATGGTTCACCTCTGAAGTAAAAATCCAAATTGGTAGCCAAGGGCTACTCATAGGTACATGGCATAGACTACAATGAGACCTTTGCACCAGTGGCAAAGATGGACTCCATCAGGCTAGCCTTAGCCATTGCAGCTTCAAAGAAGTGGGAGGTACACCACATGGATGTGAAGTGTGATTTCCTGAATGTAGATCTCACTGAAGATATTTACATGCAGCATCCTCAAGGATTTTCTACTAATCCATCTCTTGTGTGCAGGCTAAAGAAGTCATTGTATGGGCTTGGTATGCCAAGATTGATAGCTTTCTGCTATCACTAAATTTTGTTCGATGCAAGTCAGATCCAAATGTCTATTTGAAGCTGATTCATGGTTCATTAATTATGATTGTTTTGTATGTTGATGACCTTCTCATTACAGGAAGCTCAAAGGATGAAATTTCCTCCTTGAAGGATGCAATGAACCATGCCTTCTCAATGACTGATTTGGGCTTATTGAGCCAATTCTTGCGGCTCGAGATTGCTCAAACAAAAGAAGGAATCAAAGTACATCAGTCCAAGTATGCCTTGGATTTGCTGAAAAAATTCAATATGAAGGATTGCAATCCAAGCAAGACTCCTTTCCTTTCAGGAGTTAAGCTTGAAGAAGTTGATTCTTCACCTATGGTAAACAATACACTGTATAGGCAATTGATTGGATGTTTGTTGTATCTTACACATACTCGACCTGATCTTTCTTATGCAATAAGTGTGGCTTCAAGATACATGGATCAGCCTCATGAGATCCATTAGAGAGTAGCCAAAAGGATCCTTAACTTTGTTCAGTGAACAAGGTCTCATGGGATCTTCTACAAAGCTAAATCTGATCTTGAATTGATTGGCTTTACTGACAGTGATTGGGCAGGTGACAACACAGATCGAAAGTCAACATCAAGATATGTGTTTATGCCTGCTGAAGGGCCAATCAGATGGTCAAGCAAGAAACATAGTACCATTGCACTCTCATCTATAGAAGCAGAGTACAGAGGAGTTGTAAATGCAGCAACTCAATGTTTATGGTTGCAGGGGTTACTTGGTGAGTGTGGCTTCGAATCAGAATACTCAACTACTATCTATTGTGATAATTAGAGTACCATTCAAATCTGTAATGATCTAGCTCAGAAGCAAAGAACCAAACACATTGAGATCCATATGCACTACATCAGACAGCTTGTGCATGATGGCACCATTCACCTACTCTTCTGTTCATCTTCAGAACAAGTAGCAGATATCTTCACCAAAGTTTTTTGTGAGAAGACATTCAGCAATCTCAAATCACTGTTGGGGATTACTGATCATGCTATGAAGCATGAGTGATGACAATATTTCCAAATTTTGTTTTACTGTCCATGTTTAAGGGAGGATTTTTCCCACTGGGTTTTTGCCTCTTTCCTTGGTTAAATGGACATGCAATATGTAAAGGGTGACTAAGCCTTGTTGCTAGGCCCTATAATTTTTTGATATTTTACTCATAAGTCAGGCTTAAGGGGGGGTGTTAGAATAATTAACCCATATTTAGCTACCTTAGACATTAATTAATCCAATTTTTGTCTTATTTGCCTAGTTTCCATATTCCACCTTATGCAAGTTGTCCTCCACACATCCATAGTGGTAAAACTTGCTAAATTTGAGTCATGGAGTGCTTGGGAAACCACTTGGAATCAAATCTGCTTTATTCTTGGCCTCCCTAGCGCATGTCTGCTTTTTCTGCTTTATTGCCTGCTTTTTCTGAGTTTTAAGGCAATTGGGAAAGTTTGACTAGGTGAAGTTAACTTGTTTTTTGTCCTCATCATCCTCCACCCTTTTCTCCTAAGAAAAGCATGTATGAGTTTTCCCTCCATCACCTATTAGCTTTCCTAATTGATTTTTCCAATTCGTGAGCTCCTAGATAGTTTTGGAAACTGCTTTATGCACCTATGGGGGATTTGCTTAGATTTAGTAAGCCTGCTTTTGACCAAATTCAAATGGAATCCTTATGCATTCGAATCTATCATATAATTATTTATTGTGGTAGCCTATGAATTCACAGGGTTGGCTATTGTACACTTATTCAATACAGATTAGTGTTCTGCTCCATATTCAGTCTCCTTTGTGAGTAATTTGCATGTGTAATTGACAATTGTTGTGAGTATAATTGTTCTAACACCTGGGTTCAATTTCCACACTATTTGTACCAGAAGGATCTATACTTGTCGTTGGGTGGAAAATCAAAACAGCCGTTGGCTGTGAAGGATGAAGAATGGGAGGTTCTTAATAGAAAGGCTCTAGGAACAATATAGCTATGCCTGGCTTCGTCGGTGGCCTTCAATATTTCGAAAGAAAAAAAAAACAGAGGGTGTGATGAGCTGATTGAGTAAGCTCTATGAAAAACCCTCGACTTCTAACAAGGTATTTTTAATGAAGCATTTATTTAATATTGAAGATGTCGGAAGGTGGATCTGTTGCTGACCATTTAAATGAGTTTAATACACTTACCAGTCAGTTAAGTTCTGTAAAAGTGAACTTTGATGATGAGGTTAGAGCTCTTCTAAGGCTTGTGCTCATTGCCAGAAAGCTGGAATAGCTTGGTCATGGCTGTAAACTTTGTCCCTAGTTCAAACACTCTTAAGTTTGGTGATGTTGTTGGTGTTATTCTTAGCGAGGAAATGCGAAGAAAAAGCACAGGTGAGACATTAGGTAATGCGTTGACCATGGAGAGCAGAGGGAGACAAAACGAGAGAGGAAGGAGCCCAGGAAATCATGACAAGTCTAAAAAGGGAAGATCCAAGTCCAGATTCAAAAAAATAGAGTGTTGGAACTGTGGTAAGAAAGGACACCTAAAGAAAGACTGCAAAGCACCAAAGAAGAAAGGTGAGAGGCAGCAAGAGACTACCCAGGAAGCTAATGTAGCAGGTGATGTGTTACAAGATGCTTTGATTCTTTCATTATATAATACTAGTGATTACTGGGTAGTAGATTCAGGGGCTTCATGTCATGCTACACCCCATAGGAAATTCTTTTATGATTATGTTCAAGGTGATTTTGGGGATGTGTTATTGGGGCATGATGAACCATGTAAAATTGTTGGAAAGGGTAAGGTACAGATTAAGCTAAATAATGGAAATGACTGGTTGCTAAAGGATGTAAGGCACATTCCTGCTATGAAAATAAATCTGATCTCAACAGGGTAGTTGGGAGATGGCGGCTATTTGTCTACATTTGGAGAAACATGGTGGAAGGTCACTAAAGGATCAATGTTAATTGCAAAAGGATATAGGATAGGTACGTTGTATTTATGTCCTCATAACACTGATTATTCTATTTCTATAGCTTCCACAGAATCAGGTGCAGCGTTGTGGCATCATAGGCTTGGCCACATGAGTGAGAAGGGGATGCAGATTCTCCATTCAAGGAAACTGCTTCCAGATCTGAAGCAGGTAAGTTTGGAATTTTGTGAGAACTGTGTTTATGGAAAACAAAAGAGAGTTAGATTTCTTAGGGTTGGGAAACAAAAGAAGAGTGAAAAGTTAGAGCTTGTCCATACAGATGTATGGGGACCAACTCAGGTACAATCTCTTGGTGGCTCTCGTTATTATGTTACTTTTATTGATGATGCAACTAGAAAAACTTGGGTTTATTGCATTACACGGAAATCTGATGTGTTTGATACTTTTAAGAAGTGGAAAGATTTGGCTAAGAATGAGACAGGAAAAAGGTTGAAATGTCTCAGATATGATAATGGATCCAAGTACTGCAACAAGGAGTTTGACAGTTATTGTTCACACAATGGGATTTAGAGAGAGAAGACAGTCCCTGGAACACCCCAAGAAAATGGTGTGTCAAAAAGGATGAACATAACAATCATAGAGCGTGCAAGGTGTATGAGATTACATGCAAGGTTTCCCTTACAGTTTTGGGCTGATGCTGTAAACATTGCTATTTATTTAATAAACAGAGGGCCTTCAAGTGCTTTGGATGGTGGCATTACAAGGAGGCATGGACAGGTAAACATGCAAAATACTCATTTCTGAGAACTTTTGGTTGTGAAGCATTTGTCCATATTGATAAAGATGATAGAACAAAGCTTGAGGCTAAATCCAAGAAATGTACCTTTATTGGATACAGGGTGGATGATTTTGGTTATCGCTTATGGGATCTTAAAAATCACAAAATCATTAGGAGTAGAGATGCAGTATTCAATGAAAAGGTCATGTACAAAGATCAGTTGCAGGGAAAGAAAGAAGAAAAGGAAAACACAGAGTACACAGTGCTTGATGAAATCAAAGAAAATGAAGTTCCAAAAGCACCAGAAAATCAAGAGTAGCAGCAGGTACCTGAAACTCCTGCAACTGTAAGAAAGTCTACCAGCTTAAGTAGACCCCCTGAACGATTCTCTCCTTCACTGTATTATTTATTGATGACTGATTCTAGTGAACCAAAATGTTTTGGAGAAGCAATGTAAGTAGAAACTAGAAAGAAGTGGGAGCAAGGCATGGATGAGGAGATGGACTCATTGGTAAGAAACCAAAATTGGGATCTGGTTAAGTTGCCTGCAGAAAAAAGGGTATTGCAGAATAAATGGGTTTATAGGTTGAAGGAAGAAGATGGAGGAAAGAAGCGATACAAGGCTAGACTTGTTGTAAAGGGGTTTGCACAAAAGAAAGGTATAGACTTTGATGAAATATTTTCTCCTATTGTTAAAATGACTTCAATTAGAACTATTTTAAGTCTAGTGGCGGTAGAATATTTGCATCTTGAACAATTAGATGTAAAAATGACCTTTCTCCATGGGGATTTGGAGGAAGAGATTTATAGGCAGCAGCCACAAGGGTATGAGGTCAAAGGGAAGGATAATTTGGTTTGTAGGTTGAAGAAGAGCTTGGATGGTCTGAAGCAAGCTCCAAGGCAGTGGTATTTAAAATTTGATAAGTTTATGATAGAACAAGGTTAAGATAGATGTCATTCTGACCACTGTGTTTATTTCAAGAGGCTAGATAATGGATA
>LPNX010350457.1:0-13451 GCA_001517045.1 Pseudotsuga menziesii | reverse complement strand
TTGTATGTGGATGACATGCTTGTTACAGGGTCTAACATGCAGGATATAAATGTGCTCAAAATAAAACTAGCTAAATCATTTGCGATGAAGGATTTGGGTGCTGCAAACCAAATCCTTGGTATGAGAATAACAAGAGACAGGAAAAATTGCAAATTGACATTGTCTCAAGGTGAGTACATAGAAAAGGTGTTGCAGAGGTTTAGAATGCAGAATGCAAAACCAGTCAGCACACCTTTGGAAAGCCATTTCAAACTAAGCAAGCAAATGTCTCCAGATACATAGGAAGAGATAGATTACATGTCCAAGATTCCCTATTCATCAGCAGTTGGGAGCTTGATGTATGCCATGGTGTGCACAAGACCAAATATTGCACATGCAGTGGGAGTTGTGAGCAGGTATATGAATAATCCAGGTAAAGAGCATTGGAGAGTAGTACAATGGATTCTAAGGTATTTGAGAGGTACCACTTCTCATGCATTATGTTTTGGAGGTTTAGACACTGTTCTACAGGGATATGTTGATGCAGATATGGCTAGTGATAAAGACAATAGGAGGAGCACCATAGGGTATGTGTTCACTGTAGGTGGAACAACAGTAAGTTGGATTTCAAAACTGCAATAGGTTGTTTCACTTTCAACAATGGAAGCATAGTATGTTGCTACTACAGAGGCTAGTAAGGAGATGATTTGGTTGTAGAGGTTCATGGAAGAATTGGGTAAGAAACAGGAGAATAGTAGGATGTACAATGACAGCCAGAGTGCCATTCATCTTGCAAAGAAATCAGCCTTTCATTCAAGGACTAAACATATAAAACTCAAGTATCACTTCAAAAGATCTGTTCTAGATGAAGAACTGTTAAAACTGGAAAAGATTCACACTAGCCAGAATCATGCAAACATGTTGACAAATGGAGTAACCAGAGAGAAACTGAGTTCCTGCTCAGTTTCTGTTGGCCTTAAAACATGAAGGTGAAAAGAATAAATTTGCCAAGTCCAAGGTCCAGAACATAGTCCAGCAAGTGCAGTAGCGGTGGAGTTGCTGTGATTAGTCTCCAAGTGGGAGATTGTTGGTTGTGGAGCCTAATCTTCCAGATTCAGATATATTATTCAGTTGTGATTGTAACCCAAGAATATTGTACACTCGTTCCCCCTACCTTGGGGTTTGGGGCAGTGCCCTGAAAAAGGGGGTTCGGGGGCAGCACCCCCGAGAAAACAGGGGTTCAGGGGTGGAGCCCCCGAAAAAGATTTTTTTGGGATGTGTGTTGGCCAACAGTATTGCAGACCCATGGTATTGGGTTAACCCTAGAATTTTCCCATTGTATTCCCCTATAAAAGAAATCATTGTAAATCGACTGGGTATCGTATTGTATTGTATTGGAAGAGAGACGGTGAGAGCGTGAAGAGGAAGTGCAACGGTTTTTCTGCAGGGTGTATCCCTTCATCTTTCTAGATTGTAATAAAAGTACTGGAAAATTTCTTTGTGGACATAGCCCATCGTTTGGGTGAACTATGTTATATCTGTGTCTCTCTGTAATGTTTTGATGTGTTTTGCATCTTATTTATTGATTTAACTGTATATTTGTTATTGCTCTACGGTCCTATTTTCTAACAACTACTTCAACTCTCCATTTTGTGTTTGGTTTTACCCCAATTATTTTTTAAGAAAATTATTGTTTATCACCATCTGTGAAAGGCATAGGACTAGCTTCATTTGTTGGATCTAGCAAAATTGTGCCATTTCATTTTGTTGTCACTACCAACTCAAGACTCAAGTTCATATTGATCAGGTAAGGCCATCTTCGCAGCACTATGATAATTTTTTAATTGGTGATTATTGTCCGGCTTATCGTTCTAGCCTAGGGTTCTGACGGATGGACGCTAGGTTGAAGTGTGCCCTCACATATGCACCTTTGATTATTCCTCTAGCTAGGCTCATAGCAATGGAGAAAGAAAGATGTTTCATTTAGGAACTTTGCCCTTCGACCAAGTAGCCCTCCTAACACTCTCCCATGGCTAGGTTTAATTGACCAATTGCCCTATTATGACTTTCGAGGAGGATTTCATGGAACTATTTGAGTTCCTGAAGAAACCAGAGAGGTTCACTACAATTGGAGCTCGTGTTTCTAACGGAGTTCTTCTTGTAGGTCCACCAGGGACTGGGAAGACTTCGCTAGAAAAGGCCATTGCAAGGGAAGCCGGTGTGCCCTTTCATATCAATGAAGAGGTATATGGCCTGAATATCCAATCTTCAACAACAATCAAATGTCTCCATACCTTCACATTGGAAAGGAGTATGTCAAAGTGGTGATCGATTTCCTATTTCAACATGTAACAGGTAAAAATGTGCCCCATTGATGTTTAGATTGCAGCATGTTTAACAAACTGATATTGTGATTTTTTTGTAAATATCACTTATACTTCTATGGTTTATTGCAGGAAACTGATTGTTGTTGGGTATTATGAATGGATTGGAGGTTGAGAAGCAAGAAACGTTGAAAACAATAAGTTTGAATGGTGGCATAGAATACAGATCCGTAAGAGATAGTCAAGTTCATGGCAGCCATACTGCTTCTATTGCAGCTGGAAGATATGTAAGTAATATAAATTACAACGATTTAGAATCTAGAGGTGCTCGGGGATGAGCTCCATTGGCCCAAATTGTAGCATATAAAACATGGTGGGAATCTAGATGTTACGATTCAGATATATTGACTGCATTTGATGATGCAATCAAATATGGAGTGGGCATATTATCTCTTTCAATAGGCCATGATTTTCCTAGAAATGATTACTTCAGTGATGCAATCTTTGTGGGCTCATTCCCTGCAGCAAAAAATGGAATTACTATAATTTGTTCTATGGCGAATGATGGAAGTTCTGCCTCTACAACAAATCTCGTTCTATGGGTTATTACAGTGGCTGCTAGCTCTACAGATAGGGACTTTACCTTTGCCATGAAATTAAGTAGGAATAATGCTACCTACAATGTGAGCACTAATTCTTCCCATAACCAACCATTATCCAATAGAGCAAAGGTTATAAATTTAAGGAATAATATCTCCTTATAAATTAACAATGATTATCGATTGCATGTTAATGGAAAGGAAATATTGCCAACATTTTAGCTTTATATTTAAGTTTTATGGTTTGTACTCTCGAATAGCATCTCTATCATCTTGCACAAACAACATCAATATCAGGAAATTAAATTTCTTGTAGTAATACAGTAGTATCATGCTCTGTTTTTTCTACTGCTTTGGTAGGAGATACCTTGTCCTCCAGTGTTTGCATCTAGTACCCACTCTTCTATCATGATGATTCCCTTTTTCTAGAACTCATCTTATTGTGGTTCCATGGGTGGAATTTTCAATTATGTCCCCATGTACACAATTCCAGTAACCGAGGGGTCCAAGTCACTCGAAGATTTGAGTTTTTGTTGATATTCTGTAAATAAATGGGATACATAAAAGATCTAGTGGTTTTTATTTTGATATTTTATTTTTTAGCTTTAATTTGAACATTTTCAAGGGTCATATATGTTTTCCCAAAATATTGGAAGTTCATTTTAGTAAATTGTTTTATAGAAATGCCTCATCCCCAGGCTAAAAATGATTGGTAGGTTTTTTCAAAATGTCAGGAAACCAGGAATAACCAAGAAAATTTCTGTCGGTGCTTTGGTGTATTTAGATTCGAAAAATGTTTCTGAACATGAAACTTCAAACATGGCTTGATGAAGAGTTCAAGGTAAACATTGATCTAAAAGAGAATTCTCTTAGGCTAATTAACTTCAGCAACATTTTCTATGCACAGGCATTTATCCAAAATTGTCTCATCTTTATTCATTCCTTCAACCCATTTGGATTCTTAGTTATTTGTGTTGGGTGAACTTTGTAAGCTTGTAGTATTTTGATTTCACATATACAAAAAATATAGCTAGTAGCAATACATTTTCTATTTGGTGGTTTCCTTGTATATCTTTAGTGATTGCATAATCAAAGTATGGAATTTTGCTGGTGTACTAGGTTTTTCTAGTATTAGTAAGTCATTTGAGTTATCATCACATGCTATGGTTGCATCTCATGATAAGGACATCAATTCTATTTATGTTGCTCTGAATGACATCCTTATCTGTACTGGTTATCAGGTTTGTTAGACTATGAATTTATCCTTTTCTGACTTCCATTGCAGCATAATTACTTTTTTGCCCAAGTCTTATGCCATGTTTTTAATAAGGATCGAACAACTCATGTATGGAAATTACCATATTTGGTATGAGTACTAGTGCTAAGAGGCCACAAAAGAGGAGTTTGGTGTGTAGAAATTTTCACCTGTAGATCAATGTGTGATGACAACATTTGGTGACAAGAAAATAAAATATGGGCCTTATCAGATCATTTCTTCTCTATCTTAGGGCCTGAGTTTGTTGCTATTGGAGCATCTAGAGTGCATGACATGGTCAAAAAGGCCAAAGAAAATGCCCCTTGCTAGAATGAAGGGAACGGTGATGACAGATGGGAAAAATAAAAGTCTCGTTGCATATCATGAAGTTGTTCATGTTATTTGCTTGTAAGAAGAAACTCATTTCTTAATTGTCATTCTGTAAATAGGATGTCTACAACCGATTCTTTTCAATTATGGTCGATTTCTAATAAAGTAGTGCAATATTTACTCTCTCATTTTCCTTGGTTGTCATGGATTGTTCTTTGAAATTGAGCTTAGTTTTCAACAGTAAATAA
This sequence comes from Pseudotsuga menziesii, assembly GCA_001517045.1. Taxonomy (NCBI): domain Eukaryota; kingdom Viridiplantae; phylum Streptophyta; class Pinopsida; order Pinales; family Pinaceae; genus Pseudotsuga; species Pseudotsuga menziesii. Next base: position 8,716 of record LPNX010350457.1, on the reverse strand, counting down.
ACCATCTATAAAACAATTTGCTTCCCAAAATTGTAGTATGCTTTTTAATAGTATTTTAAAACACATTGATAGTTTCTCCGAGTTGCTAAATCAAGCATATCTTTGTGCTCTACTGGGTTGAATTATTATAAAATGAACAGCTATGTCAATTTGGATTTTAATGACTTCCTTTGTGTGCGACCAAGCCACCTTTTTTTGCTGATTTCCCATTGCCTTTGTTTTTAAGATTTTATATTTAGAACTTATGCCAATTAAGTTCTATATATTAAAGCCCTAAAACACTAGGTTAGAGAAAATAGGAACCAATAGGGAGGCCAATGTCACCTCACCAAATTCTTTTATTCTTTCTATGATTACAATCTTTGTAGCTAAGGGAGCATTCCCTATAGGATGTTAGTTCTTATAGTGTTCCAGAAAAAGAGGCAAAGGATAGACTCTTGTTGGATCTAGTTCTACATTATAATTTTAGTGAAATTTTCAAATCTAGAAGTTCATAGACAACAACCATATAAATTAGTTTTTGTATGAAATAAACGCTACATAAATATGGAAATGAATGGTGAGATAATGTCAATATAATTTCTAGACTCAATGATCTTCTACAACATCCCTATAGAATTTTTTAAGGAGCGAACAAGGCTGAAGCAAATCTGATTTGGTTGTACATATTTGTAATTTTGATTGTGATAAAAATATTTCCAATCAGTAGGATGAACACTTGGGAAATATGGATGAAAATCAAGGATATGAAATGTATGATTAATATTCAATTTATTTTAGATCTAAAATAGAACGAAAATTTAGATATGAAATTTTGTAGTGGTTGTAGGGTAGACTAGTTCAGGAGGTAACATAGTGTTTTGGTATAATATAGCCCCTAGCTTTTACACTTGCTTGCAATGATGACTATGGGATGTAGTGTTTTGGCTTGTACCAACCCCACTTTTTGAGTTTCGATTTTTCTTGTGGATTCAGCATGGACAACCCACTTTTTTATATTAATCTTTTACATGTTGTCAATTAATGGGCCACCAACATCTAACGATTTTTTTCTTGTGGCCCTTTGGGATGAGGTTGTTCAGACCTGTATTCACAAATCTCTTATGTTTCTTACTATTATGGTTCCTTGTGTCATTTCGAAATAATTTGGGTCAAACATTCCTCATTGATTTATAAAATTCAAGAGAGAGGCAATTTGAATTTGGAGACTTTTCATTCTTCATCCCCTTCATGGAAACCCCTGATTCCTCCAGCTCTAAATATTTAGAAAGGTAGAGCCTTAACAAGTTTCCATTTTTTGTGGGGATGCTTGAGGAGGTATTTGACAATATCTCATAATGGGTCAATCAACATGGTGGAAAAAATTTGCTTAAAATGATCTTAAATGATTTTCCAAATATTTTTCTCATATTCTGTTATGTTTCATATGGGTTTATAAGAGCTAAAATATTTTATGAATCTTGCTTACTCTTTAAGTACCAAAAATATAATTTGTGGGTTCATTATTGTCGTTAATAGGATGCATGCATATCCTGATTTGAGCTCCTCATGCTCTATAACCTTACAAATTTATTAAGCTTATTTTCTAATTCGCATGCTTTCTCTGATTACCTTTATTGCACAAATCAATCACCAATTTTTGTTGGGCTTGACATAGTTGATAATATATATGTATTTCTTTACCCTTCTTGTCTTTGGCAACTATCCTACCCAACCTTGAAGAAAATTTATAGTACATTGGATGGTAACTTCCCACCATAAGTCCCAAACTTGTTCAACTAGTCTTGGCACCATATTGTAGATGTTTGCAATGAATCACGATGTCACACACTCTCCTCTAACTCCAAAATCGGAGACATTTAATTTATAAGGAAACTTTCTATCTAACTTTTCCAAATCACAACAATCATTTTAGTGCTGATAGGAAGGTGATTCAAGTGAATTGTTGCAGTCTTTACTTGCACACCCTTTGGCCCTTGGAACTGAAAGTTGTTTCCTATGATTTAGCATATTGGTCAACTCTGGCTTGAATTTGATACCATCTTTTTACTCCTGATAAGAATGCATCATCTAGTTATTCTTCTTTTGGTGGATTTCATTTACCAACCTTTTGAGTCACCTGTAGTGTTTTTGTTAGCTCCTAAGCCCTATTACATTTAGCCTCTCTTTGAGCTTCATTTGTTGTTGTTGCTGGGGTTGAGTGTTGTAGAGTCCTCTTTCTTATAGAGAGGGATTATTTGATTAAGTGATTCAGTGATAAAATTGCAAACAATAGTTGGGTAGAGGTTTAGATTTTGGATTTATGAGGGAATTTGTCTTCAAATTTTCAAATCTATGTACATACCAATGTTGGGTTTTTTCTGAGTGTGAACCTCTCTTTTTTCCTACAAGAAGCCATTTGAAAGGATGGGAAGAATCTCAATATGCATGAGAATGTTTTGGTAGCCTAGGAAATTCCATCCAGATAGGACATATCTATTGAGAAGTGAATTCCATCCTAAAATCCATGTGAGTAGGCTGAAGGTTCCCAATTAGGAATCCTCCTTGATTAGGCATCCAATTAACAAGCCATGATGGAATTTGTTTTGGATAGATATTGAACTTGTTGACAGCATTAGGGGTATATTATTTTGTCTTGTATCTATAAATTTCATTGAGATTTATCATATCAATCCAATAATACTCTCTGATATGAAAATCTAGTGCACTTAGCCTGTTATTTATAGCCCTTAGGAAGTTCTTTGATCCATCATCAACAATCATTTTTTCTCGTGCACAATGAATAGCAGAGTAGAATAAAGCCTGCAATGCAGCAATATGAAAATTAGTTTCATAATTTGCGATTCAAGAACACTAGACATTAATATATTGGCAAACTAAATGCCACATATACAAGAGCAATAAAGCAATCCTCAATTGTCAATACATTGCATACCTTCAAATAGGTGAAATGGATAATCTGACAAAGCATGAAGACTTTAAAGAAACTTAAACTAGGAAATGAATCATGAGAAATTCACAGTATCATTGTTGAATAGAATGTCGGCCTTGCTATTATGAGTCTCTATGACAGTTATATGACAACGTCCCGCATCTTGGAGGTTTTCTCACTTCATCGGGAGCACTAATTGGGTTAACCATGGCTGCCCCCTATCCCTGAAATTATTTCAGATTTACATTGATGCAGTTTGCATTTAAACTGATGGACTAGAAAAAAGAGATACGCCTCTAGAAGAACACCCATGCTGGTAATGGTTTCTTTTTACTCCATGTCCTAACTGCACTACTATTGTTTGCATATGATATGGTCCCTTTGGGGGAACCCTCTCTATCGGCCACGAGAACCTGGAATAAAAGAGTTCCCTGAGAGTGATGGATATTATTTTGGTGGCTGTGAAAGTGTGGGGTTCAATCCCTTTTAACCAGTTTGTCATCTTCTCCACCTTTTCAAGCGCCAGAAATTCAATTCTTCAGGAAATTGAATTTCACTTCAATCATGGCTCTATTCCATACCCACAACACAAATTGCAATTGAAGGTATGGATGACCAATTTTTTTTATGTAAGTTCATGATAAATTTTCATTTTTTCTATGTTATCTTGGCATTTGATTAGCCTCTTCCTAGTTCATTTTAATTCATTTGCATTTTTTGTATACATGATTTAGGTCTCAGTCCTGCTCTGTCAATCATTGATCATCCATTTTAGTTTGTGAAGTGGTTCTCAGTTTCCAGATTTCTTTGTGTAAAGCAGTGGGAATTCTATAATTTTTTTTTTGTTTTGGTTGGAAGACTAACCCTAATTATCAAATATTTAGGCCTTATTGAAGAGGACTTGCTAGGATGTTTTGGTTGTATTAAATACCTCTTGGCATACAAAGTTCAAACTAACCAAGGTCATGTTTACAACAAGTTTTACCTGGCATACAAACTAACCAAGCTCTTGTTTACAACAAGTTTTACCAAGTAAGTAAACCTACTTGACCCACAAATCAAGACCCATTAACAACCTAAACTGCATTTTGATTGTATCCAGGCTCTGTGATCTCCATGCTCTTCTTCACCATTAGTGTTGTTTTCTCTCTCTCGTTGTTTCTTCTATGTGAAACCTCCAAAACCCATTTCATGTACCATTCCCTTTTCTTTTTGCATTTCTCATTTCTCATTTTTGGTAACATAGCATTACATCTGTAGGCATTGTTGTAGGAAAACCAAGGTGGATGTGCAATCTATCAGAAGGGAAACTGTTTCCATATGCAAGTGTTTAGAATCTTTCTATTTCAAATGTGTTGATTCTGGATGAGAAAACATAATAATATTGAATTATATGTCAATAGGCATGTGTTGCAGCTGCAACTATTTCCCAAATTTCTAAAAAATTGGGACCCTCCTTTTAAATTTTGTCTTGCTTAATTTGTTGGGGTTGCTTACCTTTATTGCAAGTTTGATTTTTTGAGGTTGATTATTGATTGAATATCTTTTATGTTGATGCTTCCTTTTAACTTAATTTGTGACTTACGGTGATTTCTTATCTTCGCTGTCGGAAGTGGTTTGAGTTATGAATCAGGGCTGTAGTCACCTACATAGCCGCGTTTGCGGAGGCTTAATAGAATAACAACCCGATCCAAAATCGTGTTTTCAGCTGATGCGCTTTGTTTTTTGACGTTTTATTTCGTCGTCGTCGGAGCACTTCTACTTCGTATTGCCGACGTTTCGGATGGAAAATTGCGAAGCACCACGACGAAATTTTTGACCTTTCCCGATCCCGCGGTCTGCTTTTGTGTTTTTGTTCTTGTCGTTGTCGGTGCTGTTTTGGACATTTGAATTGAGGATAAGTTTTTGATCGCCATCAGTCTCAAAATCCTTAGTCTATTTGAGTTCCGCCATTGCGCCTCTGGAGTGGACTAAACTTCCGCATTATAGTTTTTCTTTCGCCAATGTGTATGATTTATTTTGCTAATAGTTTGCTTAACGTTAGTTCTTTTTTTTTCTCTAACTTTTTTACTGGTCTACGAAACCTCTTATCCTTGTAGCCTCCACCGTTGCAGCATTATAACATACTAATAGTTCGAGACTATAGTCATTTTGAGCTCTAATGCTAGGATTTTTAATGTGTGTTTCACCGACCGCTTTCATTGTACTGCGGAACTCCTAGCATCTCCGCCGCCCACCATTGCGGCTCTGTAGTAGGTTGATCACCGATACCTTAGTTGTCCCGCCGCTCATTTTGTGATGTTTTTCCCGTCGAGTTTTTTCCCCAGGATATATATGTATATGTGGGATTATGCATTATTCTATTATTATCCCTACGTACTCGTGCCTGCGCTATCCTTTTCGTTTCGAACTGGGTGTTGTACCTAGCTGTCGGGAGCTTGCTCATGGGTGGCGTCACCATGGAAGCTTTCAGATTCTCCTTGTCAACTGCATACCTCATTGCTAGGTAGGCCAACCATGATTTTTCCCTTTCTTTTGAGTTTTTGGAACTAGGGTCTCGTCCTTGGTTAGGTTTTTCCTGCCGTGGTTGATGGGCATATGTGTATGGGTTTATCAACATATATAGTGGTTCACTTTGACAGTTAGAAGATGGGAGGGGTTTTCTTGTTTTTCCCTTGGTGATTGTTACAGAGCTGTTATGATTTTTCGAACCTTTTTCAATTGTTTAGGAAACTAGTGCAGATGAGTGTTACGCTGTCTGCACCGGTTTTTATGGGTTTGCATATGGCCATCCGGGGAGGGGATTTTCCTTTCTTTTGCAGTTGGTGGGCATTTACCCTGGTTTTGTTCGAAATGTCAGAGGGTTTTTTTTTCTTTCAGTTATTTGGTTGCTCGCATGTTTTGGAACTAGGGTCGCATTTTTTGAGAATAAGCCTCATTTGATGGGATTTATTTTTGAGCAGGGAGTTAGAACGTATTCTACTGAAGTTGATAATGCTGAGGGTTTTAGTTTTGATCAGACCAGTTTTTCTTCACATATTGTTGTGTTTAGTATCACCGGTAGAAGTTTTTGAATGTTAGCAAGGTTATGACACCTTTTGTCGATCATGTTGATTTTAATCGCGGGCATGACTTAGGAATTTTCAGGACCTATCTTTTTGCAAAAGTATTTGCTAGTTAGCCCTGGTTTTGTATCTACATATATTTAGCTATGAAAAATATGGCCAAGGTAAATGCTTATACAGTTTTTCTTCATTCGTTGAATACTGGTTAACAGCTCAAAAAGAAAATCCTAAAGACATTTTGTTTTGTGACAGGGAAACTTTTCCAAAGACGAGATGTCGAAAAGACAGAAAAAGAAAGCTCCCATTACTAAACGAGATCCTGAGGTGGAAATTATTACAAAGGTTGAGTACATTTATGAGGATACTAGATCCACCATCGGTGTGGAACCTGACTACAAGTGGGGCGAGATTTACAGATTGATTTCAAACGAGGAGGTGCCTGATACTGGGTTTGAAGAGTTAACAATATATGCTAATATTGAAAAATATTCCTTGATGAAGATAGCTACCAGGCCTGAGATTTTCCCATGTTCAGAAGTGATTGGATGGATTATTCCTAGGGCAGACGTGACTGCTATGATTCTGGCCAATGCTACCAAGCTGGGCTATGATACTTACAGCCCTGGTTATGTATCATTAGCTTATAACTTACCAGAAGCCCAGGTTTACCTAATTGAAGATTGCCTGAAGGAGATTAACCTAGACCTGGTTGAAATAGTAAAAAGAATGATGATACCTGGTAAGAATTTTTGAACTAGGCCATCAGGGGAATATGACACAGCTACTCGAAGAACCCCTTATAGGTTTATTGCGTTAATGCTGAATAGAATTTTTGGGAGAGCTCACGGAAAAAGTTTTAAGTTAGGATGGGTTCCTATTATCTTCAATGTAGCCACCCAAGGGATTGTATTCAACTGGGTGAACATTGTGTCCAACAGTCTCTCAGCTTGCATTGGTTCAGCTCTGGGAGGGGTGTCTCAGAAAAAATCTGAGTTCTACATGAGCTCCATATTAATAGATTGTATACTATGCACCGAGCCATTTCCAAACCTAAGGTGCATGTAAGATAGGGACAGAACCCCTATGTACACAGCCTACAAGTTGTTATGGGCACAAAAATATTACAGTCATTATAAAGAAATTTGTGAACAATTTATTATGCCCTTGTATACATTGATTTTCTTGAAAGAATGCAATTGTATGTCTGAAGAGGCATTGAAAGTCATTGAGGAGTATGCTAATTATTATTTGACCGATGAGGGGATGTATATTAGAATGTATAGTTTCTCTAGGGAACCTGCGTTGCTCCCCAAGTATGCCATGGATTTTGTGGTGCATAAAGAAGCCGTTAGGCAGGTTTTCTTCGATGGTATAGGGAATTTTTTGTTCGAGCACAAGAAGGAAACTTATCCTCCCATACCTTTCAGACTGGGAAGCTATAAGTTTTCAAAAGTTAAAAAAGCTGATGAGTTTGTACAGGAATTGGAGTATTTCCACTTTGGGGAAATGAACATCCATAGAAATGATTCTCAGAACAAAGTTGTAGAACATTGCAAGGAAGCCAACGTGCATTTTGAATATACAAACCATTGGGATAAGGATGAAGAAACTTTCAGAAATGCAAAAAATATGACTACATGTTAACACCCAAAAATGGTTAACTACCTCATCTACCTCACTACATGGCTCATTTGTCCAGTTGCCTACCATATTTCCCTGAAAATCCCACTAAAAAGCCTCCAAAAGGCCTAAAATTCCTCTAAAAGGCCATAAAACCATCTAAAAAGCCTCCAAAAGGCCTAAAATGCCTCCAAAAGGCCAAAAAACCCCTTTTTCCTCCAAAAATAACCAAAATTCCTCTAAAAATAGAAAAAATCCCCAAAAGGGAAGAAAAGGAATAAAAATAATGAGGAAAAAGGAGGAAAACCCTAAAACAGCAAAAACCCTAAACAAGCTGCCCTAAACCACATGGTTTCCAAAAACCATGGGCAAGCACTCCACCACTAAAAAACTATAAATAAGTGATGGAGACCCCTCATTTCACACCCACAGTCATAGCACCCTTACTCTGCCAAAACATCTCGTGAAACCCTAGCTTACCATCAAGCTATTTTCACCATCGAGAACCCTTTTCGGCCCATTTTTCCACCATCGGAGAAGGAGAAGGAGCAGCTTGGAGCTTGAAGCCATCGACATCGGACCAGCGCAACGGACTCCACCAACCTCCTCATCGGAGGTAACATAAATAAAATCACTTTTACACATTTCTTTACTGTTTTGCTTAATGTTATTTACTTTTTCCGCTCTAGTTTAATCTTTATTTCAGTTTATTTTTCTTTACATTGTTGAACTGCTACTAAGGATTCCAGATTCCTTAGTAGGTGCTCATCAGCACAAGCTAGGGTGAAAACCCTAGCTACAGTTTTGGCGACTCCGCTGTCTCTTTTATTATTAGTTTTTCTTTTCGTACTGTACTTTCGGCTGTCGTTTTCGGTCGCCGAAAACCGCGCTTTTTCCTTCCGCAGCCGCGGCCCGACCGCGCATCTCAGGCCCTAACCCGCGACCAGTTCGCCGCCATCATCTTTTTGACCTGCGCCCAGACCGCGTCCTTTCCGCCCGTAGTCGCGATCCGACCGCGCCTGTTCATTACACAGGCGCGCTCCGACCGCCGCTGTCAGCCCAAAACCCGCGACCTAGACCGCGTCTGTTTCCTCCCAAC
>LPNX010350449.1:465994-665910 GCA_001517045.1 Pseudotsuga menziesii | reverse complement strand
TAAGATTACCTCCAATGAGGAGGTTGGTGGAGTCCGTTGCGCTGGTCCGATGTCGGTGGCTTCGAGCTCCAAGCTGCTTCTTTTCCTTCTCCGGTGGTGGAAGATAGGCCAAAAAGGTTCTCAATGACGAAAATAGCTTGATGGTAAGCTAGGGTTTCGAGAATGATTTCGGCAGAGGCAGGATGCTTATGACTGTGGATGTGAAATGAGGGGGCTTCACCACTTATTTATAGTTTTTTAGTGGTGAAGTGCTTGCCCATGGTTTTTGGAAACCATGTGGTTTAGGGCAGCTTGTTTAGGGTTTTTTTCCCTTTTTAGGGTTTTCCTCCTTTTTTCTCATTATTTTTATTCCTTTTCTTCCCTTTTGGGAATTTTTGCTATTTTTAGAGGAATTTTGGTTATTTTTGGAGGAGAAAGGGGTTTTTGGGCCTTTTGGAGGCATTTTTAGGCTTTTTGGGGGCTTTTTAGTGGGATTTTCAGGGAAATATGGTAGGCAAATGGACAAATGAGCCATGTAGTGAGGCAGATGAGGTAGTTAACCATTTTTGCGTGTTAACAGCACCAAAGGTGAAAAGTAGTGACATGTCCACTAGGATCTTCTCATGCTTTGGCCTCGAATTTGGGAATGTCCGAGGGAAGCTTGTTAGGGACAGTCGTCCAAGCCGGGTCATGAGATACCGAATCGATCATGAGTCTCGATAAGTCAGATAAGTTTAACGTTGCGAGGAAAGGGAGCCTAGGTTGAGCTGGTCTATGCCACGCTCCCTGATAGTTTTGGTTCATATAAGGCTGACTACTGTAAATACCATGGCCTTAGCCATAATATCCTCCTCCCGTTTGACTCGTGTAGGGCTACATCAAAGCATTATGATGTGGTGTACCTTAACTATGTGGTGCTACAAAGCCATAATTAGAGGAGTAAGCGGGCTGTTGATACCTATACCCATAGGGTTGATAGTTATGTCCATACTGTGGTCCATAAGATTGTCCATGAGAAGCTCCATAACGAGTCCCATGGGATGTCCCATGAGAAGCTCTATAATTAGGGATATGGGGAACTCCTTGCGATGGACCGTGAGACGATCCAAAAATAGGAATATGACCTCCCGAGACAACAGGAGGTACTTGACTCTGAGATACTACCCTGTGAGCAATCGCAGTACAAACATGGCTAGTAGCAATATTCTGACCCGAAGGACCACGTGAATGAGGGGGAGGAAGGGTTGTCAAAAATACATTCGAAGGAGTATGGTTTGAGGACGAAGGGACATATGAAGGGATGTAAGTGGTATTCGCTATGGTCACTCGTCTCTGTTCTGGTATCCGCATATGACTACTAACACTAGGTCTAGGACGGACATGTGAGGTAGCTTCCACCATCGAGATGGAAATTGCAATGTGACTAGTGCTCCCAAATCTCGCCGCATGGAAAGGAATAGAAGTGCCCCCAAGCGTAGTGCTAGGTTCCATGTGTGACTCGGCATGATGTGTCGGATCGTGTGCAGGGATATCAGGTATGCCATAATGAATATAACTAGTGCTTGTGGGTTCATTATGAGTCTCGTCACCCGATAACCAATACCGGTGACCTGTGAATGAGGGATCATAACCAGAATGTGAAGGTATTTCTGGTGAAGGATCATATACAAGAGTAGAATCTACATCCCCAACCTCTTGAGGTGGAGAAGACATCTCAGGAATCTCATCCTCGTGATCTCCCATGGTGTGTGAATCAATGTGAGAAGTAGTCCGCCCGGACTGTCTGTTTCTCTCTCCCAAAGGAGGAGGAGATGTGGAAGGCGGAAGTCTTGCTAAATGATGAGAATGGCGAAGTTCCGCACCCGAATCCACAATGACTCAAAAAATGAAAAAGTCTCTATCTAATTACGCAAACCCTAGGCAAACTAGCGTGCACAGAGCATACACCTATACAATGTAAAGCTAGATCACAAACAAACAAGGGTAGGATATGTGAGCTCCCGAATGAAGCAGGTATGTCTCACCTAGGAGAGGCTTGAGACTCCCATACACAACAAGCGGAGGTTCGTAACCAATTATAGTGGCCCTTAGCTTCAATGCATATAGCGACTGTGTTGTCTAACCCCTACCTGGCCAGGACACCTACAGAATAACCTCTGCGAAGTACACCCTCGATAACCTAGGTAAGGCAACTAAGGTCACCTCAATATAATCAATGCTCAGGCGGACAGTCGCAGGCGGGATTGACCGTATGGGAAAGGTAGCAAAGCCTGAAACTCCTGAAAGAGCCCCTAGATACGAATACAATCCTGGAAATATCTCCGGTGCTACTTAGTTATGACCAGGGGTCATCCCAATCATTAATCGCTCACACTGCCTCGTGCTTAACTCCCTTGTAAGAGGAGGATCCTGATGAACACTAATTATACCAAGGAATTTCACACTCTCACCTGGACAAACACATACATGTTTCGTTTAGTGGTCTTGGAGAATTTACTCACAATGAACTATTCCAAGACCCTAAAACCTAATCTTGTTGGTGCACCCTATAAAAGAAAAGAGTGTAATTCATTTTATTATGCGTTGATTTTAATTGGCTTATTACTCAAAAGGGAAAATGGTCATGCAACTAATGGTGTTATGACGCAACAAGAAGTAAAATGCACACCTAACAATCAATGCAAATGCACCGTGTCGAATGAAAAACGGGGTATGCTACTACGTGAAATGCAAAAATTTCCTTCAAATGAAGATGCAATCATTCCTATATGAAAATCTAACTAATATTTTTCCAAGCAAACCTAGTGCAAGTACCATGCAAAATGCAACAATGCATAATGATGCAAAAAGCAAATATTTTTGTATTTTTTGAATTAAAATGAGATAATAAAGCAAAAGTATGACCCTACAACCCCTAGACTCTGCAAGCACTATTCAGACAGCACCCAAGCAAAGCACTAAGGTAAAAGAGACCTAATGCACTAATCTCAAAACAAAAAATAGAAAATGCAATGACAAGAACATTCTCAAAAAAAAAATTCAAACTAAAAAGCGTCTCTGGTTAGAAACAGAGGTTTATACAGACTCCGGAAGCATCCAAGAAGACTCAGCAGTTATCCAAACTCACCCAACAACACTTAATCTTCCCCAAATAGGCAAAACTTAGAGCATACATGACTATGTGCAGAAAACCCGCGTATATACGCAGATATCCCACTAAAAACCACGTGTACACGCGACTGTGAAGACAAAACTCACGTACAAGAAGAAAAAGAGATAACAAATAATGCAAGCAGACCAACTGAGACAAAATTTACTCCTATCAAACACTACTAGAAAAACATGCCCCCAGACCCGACTCAGAAACAGAGAAATAAGAGCAATTCAAGAACATTGAATGTCGATAAACCCCCAAAAGAAATGACTAGGAACTCCCCAGTATGGTCGCCAATTCTGTTACGGAGAAAACTTCCTATGGCTTGGGGTATCACAACAGACAAAGTAACCGCAGAAATCAATCATTTCCCATATGCAAGAGAAACCAAACATCTAACACTAAAGGATCTCGAAACATACCTTATTCCGGATGGTTGATGTAGATCCCCGTTGAGCTTTTCCACTCTTGATTGTATTAACAATTTGCTCTCTCAACATTCAACAAACAAGACAAGCATGCTATATAATTGTGTTAGACCTACTCTAGAATATACAATAAATAACATATAAGCATTTAAAAGCATCCATGGATTCAATACTCATTTAAATACACATTATTGGATAGGAAAAGATATTTCTATTAATATAAATCAGAGATTACAATAGTGACAACCTCTGTCGGCACGTCTGTGAACCGAAGAAACTGAGTCCTCCACCTGGGCCTCCACCACTTCAATCCTCCATCTCTTGATAGCAAGCTCACAAGCAAAAGGCAAGCTTGGGAAGAACACAAAGTGCTCCAAGGGACAAAGGGATGCAAACTCAAGTATAAGCTCCGGCAACAATGGACTATAGTTTTCTTACTCTTCAATTCCTCCCTTCAATGTATCCAAAGGGTTCCTTATATAGTGCTTCAATGGGGTAATGGAAGGTCAAATTCAAGCGATCTCAAGGCATATGGAAGGCCAAGAGACAAGTGACTTGGATCCACATCAAGGAAAACTCCAAAACTATTTGGCCTTTTGCACACATCCCGATGTACGCGGGTTTGAGGGTCATATCCGCGTATATACGCGAGAATAGGTTTAAAAGTTGCGTATAGCAAATAATGCATGTTTTTAGGGATGATCTTGGAAACATCAAAGGTACAAAAAATGGTCCATGGGGTCCAAAGAGTCTGCAGAGGGATAGGGAAGGTCATAAAGGTGTGATCCACCATGTGTGGTAAAATCAGCTATAACAATGATTGTGCATATCCTAATAATGTACAACTCCAAACATCCACACACTTGGATGAGAGCCTTCCTTGTTTTCAACATAGTTACAATAGAGCCCTTCATAACTCTATTGGCCACAACCCCTTTACAGTGTGTTTGTGGTTCTAACCATTAGCCCCAATGACATAGTGTTGTCATTGTTTCTACATAGGCTTAATCCTCCCATGCTCAAACTGAGGCTAAATGGGTAACCAAATTTGTTGACCAAATCCATCGCATCCAACAATATGTTTATGATATTTTGCAGAAACCCAATGCTAAGTATAAGTAGCTCCATGATCAGCATCAGGTTTCACACAAGTTCAAGGTGGGAGATAAGGTTTGGTTGCATTTGTAAAAAGAGTGCCTCGCAGGGGCCCACCGGAAGCTCCACCCACTCCGATATGGGCCTTACACCAGCATGAAGGTTATGGGTGATAATGATTTTGAGTTACGCATTCCCCCTTTCCTCGACTTGCACCCTGTATTCAATGTGGAGCTACTCCAACCATATTTTCCACCTCTCTTGGACACCTCAGAGGTAATCGAGCACTTAGCCCTTACATAACTCAATCCTGGTTGTATTTGGCATGCAACAGTCGGTCGGATCATAAACACTGAGATGAAGGGTACACGCTAGCAAAACATCCACCTTTATCAGTTTGTCAAAGTAAGGTCATGCTTCTTCACCAAGGAATGTCGCTCACCAGAAGTTAGACTCAACAAAAGTTTCCTCATATGATGGAGGAACTTGACGCAATGGAGACCATTGTTCCCTAAGGGGGGAGGGCTGATATATATGGTTACCGATGGCCACCTACTTGTTCCATGGAGTTACAATGGTTCTCCCTCTTTTGAAAATTTCAACTGTTTTTCAAGTCCCAAACTTTCGAAGTCGTTTTGAGGCCCTAAACAATGTTTTTTTGCCAATCAGGTAGCTTGAGATCTCCCTAGCAGACCTTGGCCCTAGTAAAAAGTTGTAAACATCAGTTAGTTCCAACAAACCATCGTGCACCCTAAATAGAGATTGTATGCAAAAGTTGTGCAACCGGGAAGTTCGCGTAACAGCAAGCCACCTTGTGGCCCATAAATCATTTTGACGCTTCATCTCCTAAGATTAGGTTTTTGGATGTTTAGGGTTTTGTCTCTTTATGCTTATGATAAAAGGTCATTTTCAGTATCTTTGTAATCAACTCCTACGAATGAGTGTAGCTAACACATCTCTTCAGAGATAAGATAGCACCATCCACGCTAGTTTGTATTGCTCTATAGTCTACAATGTTTTTTCATTCCATTCATTAATAGAATTTGAGTTTTAGTGTATTATTGCTCTCTCTACAAAATATTTGTGTGCATGTGCTTTTTTCCATTTTATATTATTGCCTTCATTTCATTCTCTAAATAATCTAAATCAATAAAAAAATACTTTCATATATTACAACATCACTACAAAATAAATATGATACTTTCATAAATTCAACTTTCCATATTTATTGCCATATTTGCACCACACCAACCAAAAAGAAGAAAGACCTACAACTTTTATGGAACAATTCAAACTAGGTTTCATACCAAATTGAAGAAGATTCTCCATAAAATACAAATCTTTTCTTCATAATAGATACCAACCTCTATATCTTCTTCAAGTTAGGAATAAGGTTCAATTACATTTTAACAAAGAAAATTCTTAAAACATAAATTAAGAAAAATCATCAATATAACTTAAAGAATAATGTAAGATATATTGATGACTTTTTAAGACGTGTAGAGTCGCATAACTTAAAAACTCATCAATATATCTTACACTATTCTTTAAGTTATGCAACTTTACACTTCTTGTGAAGGCATACCTAGGCATTCATGGTGTACATTCATCTTATGTTAATATTAATCATTTCAAACTATATTAAACATCACATTTTGGATAGAGGAGGTCCAAGTATTGGATCCACATCTCATCTATACTAGGTGGTATATTTTTTTTAAACCAAAACGGATAGAAGTTTTTATTATATAAAATAGAGTAGCTGAGCTATGTAGCAAAATTACATATGTCTAAGTATTGCCTAAGGATCCACCATAACTTGTACAGTGGCAAGTCTAGCTTTGTAAACCACAAAACATCCTCCTAACTGAGGAAATTTTATCATTCTTGTACCTAATCTAGTACTATAAATACGACAAAATCATCCTAACAGTAGCATAAAATTGCAAAACATTCAACAACTAGAGGAATTTGGAGAAAGAGCCCTCTCCATAGAGCATACCTAGAAATGCCTTTTCATCCTTAAGTAAATGGGATTTTCTTGCAACCATGTTCCTTTGGTTCTCCATTAGTCCGACGCGATGCAGTAGCTCCTTTATTGTCCTTTCTTAAGCTTCATAGCCCCTTGTAAATTCAACAACCTGAGCTATGTGCTCCCTCCACTCTTGTGCAGCCTCTCTCTCAAGTTGATGGAATTTATCTTCATGCCTTCATTCGCTAAACCACACAAGTCGCTTCAGGGTGGCAAATTTCTGCCGAAGAACCACTAAGACCCTCTAAATTCCATGTCTCGAGCAGCATGCGCCTGAGCTTAAAAAACATGTATGTTCGGTCCATCCAACGGACCAACAACGAAGTCAACCATTGACTTCGTTGTTGGTCCGATGGTTGACTTCATTGTTGGTCCGTTGGATGGACCGAACGTACATGTTTGTTAAGGATGCCCACAGCAATCAACACTTGTTTCACTTTCTGACATTGTGCAACTCATGCTTTGATCACTCAAGAAGAAAAGTCAAGGAATGAATGCCTGCCAAGGATATTCCTTCAAACGGTTCGCCAAACATAAACCACAATGCAACCGAGCCCTAAGCAGGAGACGCCAAGGATTAAATGTGCTTCTCCCATCTTCCTGCATGATGAGTTGCCATACTTCCTTAATTCCATCTTGCCTTCGTAAGCTTCCATCTCATGCTTGAGTACTTTCCTCTTTGTGCAATTTATCATCGAAAAACCGAGACTTGATATACTGTACCATCTTGAATGAAGCACAACTACCTTTTGCCACCTGCTTCCCTGCTATCCCGAGATCTTCTCACGTCACTAACATTTTTTCGAATGACAAACACACCTGGTGTTATGACAATTTTTCCTAGGCACATTAACCCTGCTAACTTACCCATCATTGCTATCGTTTAATAGTTTAAGGAATTGCATGAAATTCTAGGTTGTGTTCATTCATCAACATCAGCCCCAGTTCAAGTCGAGCAACCAAATTCGCATGGGCGTTGCGTCCATATTTAGACCCCTCGAGATATGAAAGAATCGGTGTCTAGAAAGAGAACTTAGGAGGTCAATAATCAAGAGATAGTTTGTTTCAACTGCAGGTGTTTTGGTTTCGCTTTGGCTTGACATAAGCTGATGATATTATACAAGTCCCCAGAGATCCATACCTCTAAGACTCCTAGCTTCTTCACCATTGACAAACCTTGCAAAAGAATCAAACCCTTTGCTTGGATACTTGTGTTTCTACCTAATCCCCAATGAATCCAAAAATTCTTTGTCCGTCAGGATCGAGAAGAATCCTTACCGCTCCTGCCACCCGTACTAGGTCGTATATTACTTTACACATTTCATCAATATTAAATTGTATAATACAACTCATTATTTTATGTGTAAGAAGAATTCAAAGAAGTAAATAACAATATATTTGGTGAGAGAAAAGAGAATCTACCTTCTCAAGTTAAATGGATGTCTCAATCTACACAATAACACTAACAAAAATTGCAGAGAACTTCTTCCAAAGAAAGAAGGAAATGATACATACTAAATTTATTGTATTAAGTTTACAATAATAATATTGTTTTGTTTTTTATGATGTGTAGACATGTAAATTTCTGCATCACCTTTGTTATGGGGGAGCAATTGGAGAAGCAAGTGTGTCAATGCAAGGTGCAATTGTTTATATAAAATTAAGAGTTAGCATATGAGTTGCAATATACCTTGATCCTCATGTATATGAATAATAAAAAATAATAATTATAATTAAATAATATAAAAAAAATTACTACAATAAGAAATATCTAACAACAATAAGAAATATCTAACAACAATAATTACAATTAAATACATCTATCTTATGGTGTCTTTTAATATTTTTCACAATAATAAAAATATTACTCCTTTCTATTTTACAAATAATAATTTAATAATGGATTTATTACAATGTGATTATGTATTTTTGCAGTTTTGCTTAGCCTTGCCCTCCCTCCTTTGTGTATATATGACCTCCTTTATCATGTAAAGGCGAATTACCTTTTTTGATATTAGACAATGAGCAACCTATGTCAATCAATAACATGTAACATGTAATAACGTGAACTGTGTTACATGCAAGATTATAAGTAGGTAGACTGATAATCAAAAACCTATGCAAGTTTGTATTGGACAATGAGCAACCTATGTCAATCAATCACCTGTAGGCTCTAATAACGTCAATTTGTGTTACACGATAGATTGTGATAATCAAATACTTATAAGTGAGGTGGACTTTTCAAATTACAATGAAAATGTAGATGCCTAGGGTTACGTTTGAATAAGTTGTTTGAAATCAACAAATCTATTTCATGTTAATAAAATATGACAGGTATCAACAAATCTATCTAATGGTAATAGAATATTCAATGCTACACCAACATCATTTAAATTAACATTAAATATGATAGTTTTTAAACATATTCAATGATTCGCCTAACATCATCCAAATTGATTTAGGAATAATAGAGGCTGAAAGTAGTTAAGTACAGAGAGAAGCAAGGAAGGCACAAAATCTGATCATTTTAAGTATCTTTAATGGTTCACCTAATATCATCCAAATTGATTTAGGAGTATATAGTAAAAGGCTGAAAGTAGTGAAAGTAGTTAAGTATAGAGGGAAACAGGTCTAACTACAGGGCAACAGGTCTAAATACAGGGCAGACACAAAATCTAATGGGGTGTGACATAAAGGAAATAACAAACCTCAATATCTGAGCAAAAAAGTGTTTACATAGTGCTCAACAGAACGGAGTTGAGGCCATATAACTTGTAATTTTACGCAATAGAAATATCATAAAGGGGTGGAAAGCAAAAAGCTTTGGATAAGAACGAATATGAGCAATGGTCAGGTACAATATAGAGTGGAGGTAAGTTTTGATAGGAAATTTAAATGAAAAAATAAGAATTCAGAGAAATTGATCATAAGCTCGATGTGATATTTCTCCCACTATGTTGGGAAGGTTATGAGTTCGATTATCTCCACTTCCCTTGAGGTGAAGTGCCCCGTGGATTTCCATAGGTCTGCAATCATGCCAAGATCAAATTATGGCACACTGCTTAGTGCCTAAAACAGATGAAAGTTGCACTACCAAATGCAAATGCCCTTGTACTGTCCATGATACTATCAGGTTTTTCAAAACCTGCTATCATGTCTTGAGCTCCATTGAAGGTATGCTCATCTTATTGAAAGCCTTCCAGCAATTTTATGACTGACTATTTTGTTATGTCCTGCTGTCAAGTCTTCAGCTCCATTGAAAAGGTATGCTCATCTTATTGCAGAAATCTAATAGAATTTCTCAAAAACTTTGCATCAATTTTATGACTGACTATTTTGTTATGTCCCACTTAGGCCCCTTGCTTTTCACAGTTGATCTACAAGTAGTAAAAAGTAATAACTTATCTACAAGTCAAACTCCACTGAGTTAAAGCACAAAAAGAGAATGGTAGGAATATAAAACTAAAGAAAACATGCCTGGCGGTAGATTCCAAGAAATCTCAGCGCACACAACTATTGTTTAAGCATAGTACTGAACCCAAACAAAACAATAAGAAATCTCAGCTCACACAGCTATTGTTTAAGCATAGTACTGAACCCAAACAAAACAATAACTTTTTGTAGACTACTCACCACCTATCAAAACATTATTTGGTAATCAACA
This sequence comes from Pseudotsuga menziesii, assembly GCA_001517045.1. Taxonomy (NCBI): domain Eukaryota; kingdom Viridiplantae; phylum Streptophyta; class Pinopsida; order Pinales; family Pinaceae; genus Pseudotsuga; species Pseudotsuga menziesii. The sequence continues at coordinate 655,558 of LPNX010350449.1, read as the reverse complement.
AAATAAGGTTGAGGCTCATGGCACTATAAGTACAGACCAGATAAAAGCCTTAATCAATTTAGATGTTTAAAGTATATCATAAATAGAATTCAATCCAGATGCTATCAAGGCAAAATGAAATGCATATATATGGTTGCTTCTTCATTGGAACCCACTTTTGGAGCAAGGCTAATTTATTGTATTGTACATAGACAATCTAACCTAGGATAGTCTGCGTCAATTAATAACAAAACAAAAGGCCCAAATTCCATACCATTAAAGTTAGCAAATAAAAATTAATTGGTCTGAACCTGCACAAAATTCTACAAGAAGCAGCATCCATGACCAGGTTGAACATCATGCTTGTTGCTATTAATTCACTGCCAATACATTACACTGAAACTTATATAAATATTTTCTCCAACCATATCTAAGAGCATCTCTAGCTTATAATGCTGTACATGAGGCAAATAAGAACTTCGTATCTACTATCTTTACAATACATTCAAGGGATTTAAACTTTTGTTATTTCATTCTAATAGTCTGATTTGGAAAAATAATGTCTGGGTTTCTGATATGAGGATTAAGGGAAGCAATGTCTTGCCATTTTGATCCCGTGCCATGAACCCTCGAAGATATGCTCCAAAGAGTTTCACCTGGTTTCACAACAGTTGATTTTGATTGTGAGGGTGATGCTTTCGATTTGAGAAGAGCAGGTTTGTTTTTCTTGCCCATCCCATTCGCTATAAGCCACCGAGAGCCTGACTGTTCCTGTTTCTTACTACCCCACTTCTGAAAAAACCATTCCTTCTTTTCTGCATCGGGAGCTTTGAGGCCAGCCATGTGGACTTCTGTTATCTTGAACTGTGGCTGCAGCTGAACTGACTTTTCCTCTGCATCTTCTTCTTCTGATTCAGCATTTGCTCTCATTGGAACCTGCTTGCTAAGCTTGGCACGAGGGGGTTTAATGACCCGCTCTGCCTGAATAATTGCTATCATTGGTACTCCAACAGGTTCATAGTTCCTAAGGGGATCTCTCAGCTGAACAAGCATTGCAATCGTAAGGGTTTCATTCATACAGCTAAACCTTGAATTATTTTGTTTTTTCTTGCTATTGCTTTTTGAATTGGCAACATGTAGATCCCGATGAGCAGCCTTGACGGTATGAGTGTTCTCATTTTGATCAGCTTCATTGGCAATCCCCATGTCAAGCTCCATCCACTTTTCCAAAGAGATGGCACTTGCCAGTATACCTCCCGTTTGAATTGGGTTTTCATCTGAATCCTTGCTGACAAGCATATGCGTACTTGCAGCTTCATCCATCACTACAAGACCTCGTCCTCCTTTGTCTGTATTTCCATAGTTGGATTCAACCCATGGCAATGGATCTACATAAGGAGCATCTTCATCTGCCATAGCGGATTGGATTTTAAGCCCCTCCAATGCAAGGGCCTCGATTTTCTCCATTGCCAAGGGAGCAAGACTTTCAATTGATACATATTCATCTAATGAATCTTTAGTGCTCCTCGTTCCAACACTTCTTCCCCTACTTTCAGATACTCTTTTCATGAAATCTGAATCGACTTTGTTTGTCATTTGAATGTCATCACTGCGGAAGAGGGCAAGATGGTTTTCCAATTCTTCTGAGCCATACCTGCCAAGAAACAATCAGATTGCAGAAGTAAATGCAAACATTTTCTGAGGAAAAATCACTGTTAATTCACAGCAACTGCAAAAACATTCTAATCGCTGGCTCAAAACCATCACAAGGAGCAAATTGCAAAGAATAAATTACAGATAAAATTAAGCATTTGTTCTCACCCTATGCCACATGAGGTTGGTCTGGCAGCTTCATTCAATAGTCCATCAAGGGTTCTAGATCCTTCCAATGCAATCTGTTGAATGGTTTTCCCAGTGATATCTTCCATGGGCATAGACATCATAGCTTGAGATGTCAAATCATCTATACCAACTGCAGCCATTTTTCGCAGTAAGTCCATGGCACTGGACCCCATTTCTGCAGTTACCACCACAGGTTTAGAAACATGCATCACTAATCTCCCACCAATCTTGCTATTCACAAAATGCACAGGGTTCATAGACCTGACGTACCCGCCATCTTTGGTCTGAATCAGTGATCCTAAGCCCTCGTCAAGAGGAGGAGAAGAGATTAAATTCCCCATCAATTTGCCATAAGCAGAAAGGTGGTCTGTTTTCGGTGGAGAAAACTTGAAAGATTTCTCGTTCAATCCCCACTCTTGCATCAGTGCCTGTGTCTCGGCATCCTCCAGAATCTTTGCACGTACCTTGCTCCGAACAGCCTGTTCTTCCTTCTGCATCTCCAGTTTTGCAGCATCCATTAATGATAACCCCATATCTTCCTCTAAGTTGGGACTTTGACTAACAGTGGTTTGCAAAAACAATCCCTGTCTAAATTTCCTTAGAAGCAGTGCAGGTGGAAATTTTGACTTACTTCCTGACATGTCACTGCTGGCATTCTGCCCACTCTCCAGCAGATTCAAAAACTCAGCTGTTACAGAATCGGTGTCCTCATCGGAGCTACCAATTGCCACCTGCTTCCCCTGTGATAATCCTGCAATTTCATGGAGAAATGTCTCCTCTACCTTATTGTCATCTTCATCCAACTTCTTCCAGTTTACATCCGCTGGCTGATTTCCTTTCAAGCTACTGTCCACAATCAAGGTTTTATTTACAGGTAAGCTGTGTATCAACCTATCCTCTGGATTCAAGTTTCCAACTGCATACAAAGATCCTTTTGTGATATTCCCGCATTCTTCTATTGGTGGGTTTTCTTTCAAGGTACCTTCTGAATGGCATCCAACACACAATGACATCTTCTCTTTCAAGCCGTCCTTTGCATTCCAGCCTTCATCCACAGGTATGCTTTCTCTACAGCTATCCTCGGCCACTAAGCAGGCTTCCAGCCTCGCCAACTCCTCTTCGATTAGCTGCATTTGCTCTCGGAAAGAGCTTCCAGGGCCTTGTTGCCACCCATATTCCACTCCAATCTGCATCTTCTCGGTTACATTATCCTCTTGCTGATTCAGACACCTTTCTGTGAAGGCTATACTACCCATTTCCACACCTTGATCCACAACATTAAACTCTACGTCTTCATCCTCAGGGCTGCAATCAGATCCAGCTGCATTGATATCATTACCAGATTCAAAATTATGCAGAGATTGGCACCTAGGGATTGGGGGAGCATCACAATAGGGTAATGAAGTGGATCCATAAGGAGGCCTCTCAGCTTGCTTCTTGGGCAACATCCCGTTGTTCTCAGCATCAGATATTTTATGCCCCGTTCCCTTATCAGACCATGCCGAAGGCTGCTGAGATGAGTGCTCTTCCAAACTCAAGCTCTCCAGAGAAGGCACATCATCAAGATTCAATTCTGACATGGTAGGGGATGTGGTGAGAAGGTGGAACTCAGGTTCAGGGGTGCTCAATCCAAGCCCTGCACTGGTTCCATCTCCTAAAAGCTGACAGGCAAACGTGACAACCAACAAGGCGCCCTTGGCCCTTCCACTGAGCTTCACAGTAGTCGCCCAAGTTCTTCCAGGCTTGGGACTGTGAAAACCAGAGGAGACCTGAGGCACCAACCTTGATATATCAATGCAATGGGTGCTCAATGCAACCCCACCCATTTCAAGAGCACAGACAGAGACCCAAATGCCACAGTCATACTTTGCATTGATCCTAACAGAACTCTGGAATTGCAGAGTCTCATCAATGTCTGCAGTCCCATTTAAGACTCTGCAGGGCCTGGTCTGCACAGTTGTGTTTTCATTCTTCTTATGCAACTTAACAAACAAACACAAGGCATTCATGGTGAAAGGTAATCCATTAATGCTATCAATGTAGATTGAAAAACTGCAGGGATAGCGATCACCTGATGAACGGGATCCCATGGATCTGATAGGCCCCCATTTCCATATATTCTTCTTCCTTTTCTTCTTGGTCGTATCCCCAACCTGTGCTGTGAGGCCCGGAGGTCGGTTCTCCTTGGTCTCCCGTAAGAAAAGAAGTGCCAGGCTAGTGGTGTTTTCTGGGGCATTAGACATTGTGGGTCTGTGAGAATTTTTGGGTTTTCTAGCGGGGGATTCCTTGGTGGGCTGCTGATCATGGTGCCTCCCCCTGTGAAGTGCACGGTTGAATCTGTTGTCGTCCTCAGGACCAATATATGAATTCTTCTTCTTCATTGCGACCCACCTCAACCAGTCCCAGTCCCAGTCCCACCTAGACCCACTTGCTTTGCTTGCTTGAAAATCTCTTCAATCACAATTTTGAATGTGTAGTTACGTATGTATTGTATTGTAGTTTCAGCAACTGTATTGTATTCTGACTTTTGAATTGAATATGGCGCTAACTTTCCCACCATTTCATGTTTTTCTAATTGAGGAAAGCTATGCATCTATTCATATTTCGACGGGTTTCCTGCATCTGAATTTTGATATTTAAATGTGGAGAGTGATCAGATTTTTATATGTAAAATTTTTAAGATTTAAAAATTAGATTTTTTTTTTTTTTATTGTACAGTATAACCATGTAGCTTTGTCTGTTCTTGTGACCCCTGCGGGGGGAGGTATTTCTCATGGCACTCACCTCGTTTTCTTTAGCACCCAGTTACTTGCAAGTATGTGGGATTGATTTTGGCTTGTTTGTTACTGTTTTGCCTGATTCGTCTCCTTTTTCTGTCTCTCCCTTCCGGGCTGGTTTTTCTTCACTTTTGGGACATCTCTTGGTGGGTTTTCGCTGGGGAGGTTTTTTCCCTCGTTTCTATTTTTCACATGTATGAACCGGCAACTGGAGTCCCTCCTCTATGCAGAGGACTAGTACCAACCAGTCATAAAAAAGTGGGAATTTCTGGGTTTTTATCTAGCCGGTTTATACTTTACCTTTCTCGATCTGTTTCAGGTTGACGTTCTCAGGGTTCTCTGTTATTGTCTTGTGACGTATCTTTTAGCGCGTCGCCCTGGTATCTCTCCCATGATTTCTGGGTTGACTTTGTGCCTTTCTTAGATGCTTCTTTTGGTTTGTTCTCGAATGGGTTGACACCTGCTCTTTTCGTCAACGCTCTGGGGTTTTGTACTCTTACCCTTCTCACGCTTGCACTCGAACTAACCTTAGGCTCTCCGAGGATATGGTCTTGGTTTTCAAGTTAACCCACTCCTACTCGGTAGGGGTTCTTTTTCTGGGGTTTGTTTCCTTCTCACGGCCTAATTTTCCTGGTTGATTTTCGGGTTAGGGTTTGCTGTCAAAATCATTTGTCCTTTTTCTTGTCGTTGATTATGGAAACGACAACAAAACCCACGTTGGGGGTTGTCACCTCCTCTCTTCCTCGCTCTTGTCGTCGTAGGAAAGCTAAAGCTCTAAAAGTTATGGATGGTAAACTCCGGTTTGTCATGGGTCGTGATGTCTATTTGGACCGTGTTGAAGCCCTGTGTTCTCGGGCACTCATCGGCAGGTTAGAATACTGTCATATGGGCAAGCGAGATTGGGTTGCTTGGGCCTCCAAGCATTGGAAGCCGCTCTTCTCCGATATTCCTATGATTAGTCTCCTGGCTTGCGAATGGATAGTGATTGTTTTCTTGGAAGACTCACATACTACGTCTGTACTAAACTCTTTGTGGCGTATAGGTGGTGGTTCTCTGGTCTTGGATCAGTGGCATGATAATTTTGATCTGCTCAGGGAGCGTATTAGAAAGCGGCATTTGTGGGTTTTACTCCCGGCGCTTCCCTTCCCTCTCTAGTGTCGTCCCATGCTGGAGGGTATTGGAAACACCATTGGACGTTTTGTCGCTTTGGAGGAGGATTTCATGAACGCGTATGATAAACGTATGGCAAAAATTCTGGTAGAAATGGACATCTCCGTGGGGCTGCCGACTGAGGTGGAATTCCTGTGCCATGAGAGGTTGTTATCACAGCGCCTTGATTATCTTAACATCCCCTTCAGGTGCAGTAGGTGCAGGGATGTTGGTCACTTGCGCCGAGAGTGCCCAGTTTGCCGCCAAGGTTCTGGTTCACCAGCTGCTCAGCCTTCTCACTTCCCCTCTATGGACGAACCCTCTCCAGGGCATGTACTTCCTTCTCTCGTCTCTCCTGTTCCAGGTAATTTTTATAATGCTTGTTCATTTTTTGAAGATGCCGATGTTCTTGAACTTTCTCTATTGGATTATGTGGATGGTCGCTCTGCTCCTTTGGTTTCTGTAGAGGACTCTGATCCTCGGGCTGCCTATCCCCCTCCTGTACCAAACTCTGTCCTTGAACTTTCTCCTCTGGACTCGATGTATGGACGTACTGATTTTATGGATTCCGCAGTGATCTCTGACCCTCAAGTACCCAGCCCTTCTCCTGTTCTTAACATTGACAATGCACACTTGGTTGATACTCCACCTGCTTCGATTCAACCCATTTACACCTCATCCTTGGCCTTGTTATCCCCTTCACCCTCTATTTTTAAGGATTCGGATTTTCCTCCTCTTCCCGGTTCTCGTTCATATGTTGTCTCTTCTCCCCCTAGGAGCCCCGCCTCTTCTCCGTCCTTCGCAGACCCCTCCCTTCAAAAGTCTATGGAGATCTTTTCTACCAAAACTCCCCTCTCCCCTTCGGTCCTTCCACTTGACTCCGTCAGGTTCAAGAATGTCACAATCAGAAAGAAAGAAAGAAAAGCTCCTTTGGTGACTTTGGACTCGGACTCGACTCCTTACACTCCTTTGTCCACCAGACTCAAGACTGCTGCTCGTCAGCACCTGTCCTCCCCACTTAGGGTCCTTGGAGCCTCGAGCCCTCCTCAGAGTGGTCCTTGATGCGTATTCTCTCTCTTAACGTTCGTGGCTTGGGAGGCTTGGCCAAACAAAAAAGGCCTCCGTCACCTTTTTTCTTCTCTCGCCCGATATCATTTTGCTTTAGGAAACCATGGATAGTACTTACCCTCCACTCCTAGTTTTCTCCAAACTCTGTCCCGGATGGGAATTATGTGCCATTAGCTCTTCTGGGCTCTCCGGGGGTATACTCTCTGGTTGGAACCCTCTGCAAGTCAAATGCAAAGCCTTCCATACTCTTGCTGCCATCCTGCTCAAAGCTTGGTTTAGGGGTTCTGACATTACACTTTCCATTCTCAACTGTTACAGTCCCTACCTTCACCGAGAAACTTTCTGGAACTCGATCGCTCAGGGTGGTTTACTTTCACTACCCAATCTGATCCTGGCAGGTGATTTGAACCTTACCCTGAATGGTTCTGAGATTTGGGGCACTAAGGCCATCCCTGATCCTCTTGGTCCTTTCTTTACTAACTTCTTCAGTGACCACCATCTTGCAGATATTGCCCCTACATGTGTTGGGCCAACCTGGCATAATGATAGGGTGGGGGTTGAGGGCATTAGTAAAAGACTGGATAGATACTTGCTCTCTTTTAACCTTGTCAGTCTCCTCTCTCGATACAGGATTTGGGCACAACCTTCTGTCATTTCTGATCACTATCCCGTCATCTTTGATTGGATGGTAAATTCTTCTTCCTATGCGCTTCCCTTCAAATTTAATCACTCCTGGTTGTCTAATTTGGAGTTTGTCTCAATGGTAAGATCGGAATGGCCTCTTCTTACCCCATCTAACCCCTTGGACTGTATGTTCGTTTTCGCACATAAGTTGCGCTTACTTAAAAGAAAGGTCAGAGTGTGGATCAGAGAAAAGACCATGGAGAAGAGGGACAGGTCTTTACTTATTGAGGAGGAGATTAGAGGTCTTATGGATTCATCATTTTCAGTTATTCTTTGTGCTAGGGATTCTTCCAGGCTCCAGCCTCTTAAACTTGAACAGCAGAGCAGGAGGGATCATGAACTCCAATCTGCTCGGCTCCAAAGTAGATTGGTTTGGGCTTCTCAGGGGGATGCGAATACCAAATTTTTCCATGAGGTGGCCTCTGCCAGGAAAAATCATAATGCTATTTGGGGTCTCAAAGATGAGGAGGGCAATTTGATTACTGATGAATTGGGCATTAAGGAATTAGGGGTCTGTCATTTCAGGAATATCTTTCGGGATGATCTTATGACCAATATTGAGGCCCAATTGAAAGTTGTCCATTTATTTCCTTCCTTTATAAATGGTGATGAGAGGGAGTCATTCACCTGACAGATCTCCCTGTATGAAATTGAATCTGCCCTTAAATCTTTTAAGAAAGATAAGGCCTCGGGCCCTGATGGATGGCCTGTCGAGTTTTATTTGGCTTTGTTTGATATTTTGGGGCCTGAATTGTTGGACTTGGTGGAAACTTCTCGGATTGAAGGCAGGGTCTCTCCTTCTTTGAACTCCACCTTCATCGCCCTTATCCCTAAAAAAGAAAATCCCTCCACTTTCTTTGATTTTAGGCCCATCTCACTTTGCAATTTGGTATACAAGCTGATCTCTAAAGTTGCAGCCCAAAGACTCAAGCATTTTTTGGATAGGCATATCTCTCCACAACAATTTGGGTTCTTGAAGCATTGCCATATTACTGCTCCCTTGGCTATAACTTAGGAAGTTCTTCACACTGTCAAAACAAAAAATAGATGTGCTCTAATTATGAAGCTGGATCTCTCTAAGGCCTTCGACAGAGTGAATTGGACCTATCTTCATCTTATACTTCTACAAATTGGTGTTCCTCTGGTGGGCACTAACTGGATTTTGGGCTGTTTGTCCTCTGAAAACTTTTCCCTTCTTATCAATGGCTCTCCCACTCGATTCTTTCCTGCTTCCCGGGGCATCAGGCAGGGATGTCCTTTATCCCCTCTGTTGTTTATTCTAGTCATTGAGGGACTGAGTTTGCTCATCAGGGATGCTCAAAATGGTGGACTGATCCAAGGTATTAAGATCTCTTCACAGCTCTCCCTGACACATCTACTTTTTGTGGATGATGTCATCATGTTTGGATATGGTACTTTTGAAGAGTGGGTTGCATTCAAAGTTATCTTGGATACATTCTGTGAAGCCTCCATAATGCAAATTAACATGGATAAATCATGCTTCTTGTATAACAATTTGAATGATGGTATTTTGAACAGGATTGCTGGGTCTCTTCTTTGCAGATTTGATCATATTACTAAGGGATTTATTTATCTGGGTTACTTCATTAAATCTCTTGGGTATTTGATTAAACACTGGCATTGTGTCATTCAGAAATTTGAAAAATGAATACTTCATTAGACCTATCGGCTCTTGTCCTTGGGGGGGAGGCTGGTATTGATCAAAGTTGTCCTTACCAGCTTGCGAGTATACTGGATGGCCTTGGCACCTATTCCTCAATCCATCCTTGACAAGCTTAGAGGTCTGATCTTCTCCTTTCTATGGGGCTCTTCAGCGAATAACAAGAAATTTCATCTTGTTGATTGGCGTTCTTTGTCTTTACCGACTTCCTTGGGAGGTTGGGGTATTAAACAATTGAGTTGGTTCAGTATATCTCTATGTCTTAAAAGTTTCTAGATGGCTTTAAACGGGACTGGCATTTGGTCCTCACTTATTTTTGTGAAATACTTGAAAAAGCTCCCTGTGGCTACTTGGCTACGTAATAAATCATTTTCTGTTAGAGGGGTATCTGTGATTTGGAAGGGCTTTATTCTTACAATTTCTTGGCTAGGCAGTGGACTTACCTGGTTGGTGGGAAATGGCTCGGCTATTCGGATTGGCCTAGACCCGATTGTAGGGTTAGGTTCTCCCTTCACTCTCTCACAGGACTTGCAGGAATACCTGGAGGACTACAGTATTATCACATTGGATCATGCTAGGAATCATTCTATTTGTGCTCAAAGTTACTGGTCTAAGGCTGAAGAATTGGACCTGGTGGGGAATTGGAAGGAACAGTGGGATAAATATACCGTGGGCTTGGGCTTGGAGTTTGGTAGAATTCGTCTCTCTGAACAAAAGGATGCTCTATTGTGGTCGCATGACAAATATATTGGAGATATTACTGTAGCAAAGGGTTATGATTGTATAGCTTCTTCTTGTGTCATTTCAGGACAGTCACCGGTCTTTAAACTTCTATGGAAATTGAATATTCCAAACAAGATTGTTTGTTTCATCTGGTTACTGTTAAAGGATCGTATTCTAACTTGGGATCAACTTCAGCGTCGAGGAAGGCATGGACCAAGCCTGTGTATGCTTTGTCGGAATGGGGAAGACTCGTCTCAGCACATTTTCATGGACTGTATGTTTTCTCGAAGAGTTTATTTTGCGGTTGGTGAAAGCTATGGTCTGCCTTCTTTCTCGAAATATTCAGTCTGTCTCTTTGTTGAACAATGGTTCACCATTACACTGGTAACTCTGTCTATCGTTATTTGCCTCTTTTCTTTCTTTGCTGTATATGGAAACAAAAAAACCGATGCATTTTTTACAATAAAATAGCCTCTGTTTATGTTCTACATAAGCAAATCTTTGACCTCATGCTTATGTATCATGTTCCTAAAAAGAAGAAGAAATCTAGGGTCATTGGCCCAGACCCGAAGATCGATTACCCCTGTGGATTTTTTGATGGGGCGGCTGCTGGAAACATTGGGGGAGCAGGTTTTGTGATTCTGTTGAGTTCTTCCTATTTCATCAGTTACTCTTTGGGCTGTGGCAGGAGCACTAATACTAGAACAGAGCTTCTGGCTCTTTGGGCTCTACTAATTGTTGCCTTTCAATTGGGGATCTCTCTCTTATCTGTTTATGGGGATTCACAGGTTATCATCTCTTGGGTGAACAGAAAAGCTTCTTTGAACGCCCCTCTTCTGAGTCATTGGTGTGATGACATACTATCTCTGCTGCAACTTGTCCCTCCAGTGACCATCAATCATATCTACCGTGAACATAACCAGCAAGCTGGCATTTTCTCCAAGCAAGCCCTTATGTTGCCACCTGGGCATGGGACATTTTCTGAATCTTTGGATGGAAAGATCATTGATCAAGGGGATCTTCAATTATTCTAGCTTGTGATGGACTTTGCCCTTTCACTTCTTTTCTAGAAGCACGTACATTTTCTTTATTTGATGGGTTATTTGGCTGACATGGACGAGTCTATCAGCTTTCTTGTTATGTTCCTGATTTATATGTTTTTTTGGTCAACCTCGATTTATGATAGCTAGAATTCTGACCTGTATCTACAGGAATAATGAGAAAAGTCTGATCTTATCAAACTTTATGTTTTTCTGCTCCCTTGTTCTTGGATGATTGGAATCCTCCCTATTAGCTATCAGAGAGGTCCCCAAATGTATACTCATCTGTAGATGTTTGATAAGTGCCAGCTATTGGATGATTGTATATGATGTCCTTTGATTCTTTAATAAAATAACAAGGTCTAATATTTTTTCCTCTGAAAAAAAATGTCTATCATAATTCATATTCAAATTGAAAGATAATATTAAATTAAACAGTTATTATTTTATGAATATATTAAAACTTTGATAAGAGTAATTTTGTTACAAAGTATTTTAATAATTAATTTCTAAATTATTTCAAACAATTTTACAACTTACTCTAATATTATTGTATTTGATTATATGAATTATTGTATTTGATTATAAGAATTAAATAGTTTGGAAGTAAGACATAATGATTTAATGATATCATGCTTGTTATTGAAGTGTTTGTTTTAAAGGATAATAAATTGTATATTTTTTTTTATATATTTGATTAGTTTTTATGTAAGTGTGTGCTTGATTGAATTATTTTAAATGAAGTTTATTAATTTATATTAATAAATTAATTAAAAATATTTATAAGGATTAGAGCAATTGGTAATAAGTAATTGAAATGAGAAGTTGTAAATGGAAGGTAATGAGTTCAAATTCCTTGTAGATACTTACTTAAAAAAATTATATTTACTTTAAAACTGGATACTTACTTTAAAAAAAAATCAAATTATACTTACTTAAAAAAAAACAAATTAATTAGAAACAATGTTTTTTTTTCAGGAAGAAAAATCCTGTCCTTGATATTCTTATTAAGAATCAAAGGGCAGTGTTAACACTCACCCAGAAAGAGTTACAAAAACATAATACCAATCAATAAAGGATCACATCCAGTTTCGGCCAGGGGGAATGGCAAGCAAAAGTAGCGTGTCCCATCAGATATCAGTCTCATCATAAATGGGTCTCATACAATCATCCAAATCTATCGTGAACTAAGAGGATGCAAAGCTGCTATCCAGAAGCATCCACTCATAAATCATCAATCAAATGTCCAGAAGATAAGAAAGACTCCTCATATCCAAGACTCAAAAGAGCTGAAATGTATCACTAGTGACCAAATGGTCATCAAAAAAATCTGAGTAACAGCCCATACCCGGGGCAAGTGTGAGTGTTGTTTTTGAATTGTCTGCAATCCGGTTATGTTCACGATAGATGTGACTGAGAGTGAGACCCGGAAAGCTAGATAATAGCTTGTGTGTATCCCTGCACCAGTGATGAAGGTCTGGTGGGGTGAGAACAAAAAGACCCTTTGCCCAATTAATGATAACCTGTGAGTCACCATAAATGTGGGATAGCGGGATACCCATCATATGTTTATGAAGATATTATTTACGATAACAAATTATTAAAAATGCTATTTATTAATATGGAAAAGCATTTCCTAAATTATTTACAAAAATTTCTGTTAAAAAATTATGATAATAATTATACACATCTTTATAATCAGTAGGATTCTTCTTTATTATGATGATGATGATGATTAACTTCGAGTGAGGACCTTAAGAAGGATAATACTTGGTTTACTTTAATATCATACTTGGTTAACTTTAAAATCTAGTTCTTATGCTTAAAAAGCATGCCAATAAGCTTTCCAAGCTCACCATAGTTTTGGCAAGTTAGCATGTTATAAAGGTTTGTATTGTAGCAAATACTATGAAACTCAAATCTAATGTGGGTGTAAGCAATGCACTTTAAGAGAAAGTGATTTTCATCATCAACGCTCATAGACTCACACAGATGGCAAACCCTTTTCGCCCATGGAGTTTTAGGAATAGACCAAGGCTCTCTTTCGCTATGGAGTTCATGGGTGTTCGTTCTAATCTTCTCTATATTAATTTTCTTCTGTGAGCTAGTTACTACCAAGAGATACTTTTTATCTTCCAAGTTGGGATTAATGACCTCCTTATAGTATTTTGATTTTCTCTTAACCGCAAAATTTTCCTCACGCTATAATTTCTCTTTAAACTTAGAAGTAATAATATTTTTGGCATTATCAATATTATGCAAAATGTCGTTTTCATTAATGTCCCAATGGTTTAACCAAGCCATGGTATCTTTACACCAACACTGCTTGAGGCATAGTTGGTTCAGATTTTGTCATCACATTTTCTATGCATAACAGGTTATAGTTTGAAGATAATTCCATGTATATAGATTTCTGTTGCAGTAGTGAAAATGAATGAATTATGATTTTGATCTTATAATAAATTAAGTGACAGATTTGGTGATTTTTTTTATTCTATATGTAATGAGACAAAAACAAATAATGCACTTGTCTCGGGTTTTTGGGAGAATCTTCAGGCTGACAAATGATTATAATGGATTTATATATCGGATGAATATGAGCCGGAAAAGGTTTATATTTTGAAATTTTTAAGTTATAGTATGGGATGAATGGTTCATGAAGGACATGTTCCGGAAGCATATGAAGAATGTAATACAATCAATCTATTTTATCAAAAGATAAAATATGGAAATGGTAGTTGATTTAAAACGCATTTCCATTTTTATAATTATAAATTATATTCTTTGTGATACTATCTATTTTATCAAAATGGAAATGGTAGTTGATTTAAAATGCATTTTTTTTTTTATAATCATAAATTATATCTTTTTATGAAAACTATTTACTTTATCAAAATGGAGATGAAAGTTAACTTAAAACATATTTTACCTAATAATTATTATATTTTTAAAATATAGAAAATAGTTAACTTAGAATATTATGTTATTTTTAGGTATATAAACTTAAACTTCATTATGAGAAATCAGATAGGGATGTCCTTTTTCTCCACTCCTATTTATACTGATTATCGAAGGTTTAAGTCATCTGATCACTCAGGCTCAAAGCACAGGGGATATATCAGGCATCAAACTTGCTCCCAATCTTTACCTTACTCATCTGCTCTTTGTAGATGATGTTGTTCTTTTTGGTTCTGGTACTCTGGCTAAGTGGTAGCATTATAAAATCATTCTTGACACTTTGTCGTGCTACCGGTATGGAGATCAATGTAGATAAGTCCTCCTTTCTCTACAATAACATTGATGAATCGGTTAGGCAACAAATTTCCAATTTCTTGCCTTATAAGATGGAACCTATTGTTGTTGGTTTTAAATATCTGGGATATTACCTCAAGCCCCTGGGGTATGGCATTAAGGACTAGAGATGGTTTTTATTGAAGTTCGAAAAAAAATTGAGCAATTGGACCTATAAGCTTCTTTCACTGGGTGGAAGATTGGTATTAGTCAAATCTGTCTTGACAAGTCTTGCAGTATATTGGCTCACACTTGCTCGTATGCCTAGCACTATATTGAATTATATCAGAAGATATATCTTTAATTTTTTATGGGGCAGCGCACAGGGTAAGCAGAGATATCATTTGGTTGATTGGAACTCCATCTTCAGGCCCTACACTCTTGGGGGATGGAACATTAAGAATTTGGAGTGGTTCAGCTTGGCTTTACGTACCAAAAGCTTATGGCTTGTCCTTAATGGTGTAAGGCTGTGGTCTCAAATTATCAAGAATAAGTACCTTAAGAATCTTCCTGTGGATGTGTGGCTCAGACAACAGTCCTTCAAAGTACAGGGTACTTCTCATATGTGGAATGGTTTTATTCGTGCCATGTCCTGGATTACTAGATGTCTTGGATGGAAGCCTGGCGATGGTAAGAATATCAAAGTAGGCCTTGATCCTATAGCTGGTGTTTCCTCTGATTATACTCTTCCAGAGGGTCTTAGATCGTATTTGGAGGATTATGGTATTTACACACTCTCTGATGTTCTCAATAGAGGAGAAGCCACTTCCTCTTCAGATTACTGGATCATCGCAGATGACTTGGAGCTGGGTGGACTATGGAAGGAATCCTGGTCCAATTATATTAAAGGTTTACAGCATGGAGGAATTCGTATCAGCAATAAATCTGATACTCTGGTTTGGATGTTTAACAAGTCATCAGGCATGGTAAAAGCCAATCTTATGTAGGAATTTATTGCTAATACTCTTGTCACCAATAGAACTGATGACTTCTTGTGCAAGATATGGAAATACCACATTCCTCTCAAGATCATTTGCTTCAGTTGGCTCAGGCTGCCGAATAAAATTAATACATATGACAACTTGATTAAAAAAGGATGGACTGGTCCTCACTGGTGTTGTCTTTGTAGATCTGCTTCAGAGTCTGTTGAACATCTATTTCTTGACTGCAACTTCACGAAGAAGATTACTACTCTCATCAGAACCACTCTTGATATTCCACATTTTTGGAAGGAATCAAATTACACACTTAATGTCTCCTCTTGGATTAGCCTAGGAAATACTCTGAAGTATCTTCCTTTTTTTCTTACTTGGCATATCTAGTTGACTATAAACAAATGCATTTTTTAGGACAAGAAGCCTGATGTATCTTATGTTGTTCTCTCTATCAAGAATCATCTCCAGCTCTATCCTATCATTGCTCAGCAGAAAAAATTAAGGATAAATATTGGACCAGCACCCATCTTGAACTTTCCAGCTGGTTTCTTTGATGGTGCTTCAGCTAAGCATATGGGAGGTGTTGGTGTTCAGCTTTTGCTCAGTCAAAACCACTATTACTGCTTCAAACTAGGAGTAGGCCTAAGCACAAACACCAGATCAGAGTTGTTGGCCTTATGGACACTCCTACACTGTGCAAAAATCATGGGCCTTCCCCATTTACATATACATGGTGATTCTGTTGTCATCATCAACTAGTTCAATCATCGATCTGCTCTTTCACTACTCACACTTAATGGATGGTGTCATTTCATTAGAGAGTTGGAGCCCCACTTCATCCAACTCTCTGCTATTCATATATAGAGAGAGCACAATACAACTGCTGACAGCTTATCCAAAGAAGCATTAACACTGGCTTCGGGCCAGCTTCAGTTTACTGAATTCACCAATGGTGAATGTATTGATCAGGGCTTTTACTTTCTTTTCTAGCCCTCAGCACTGGACCTTTAGTGCTTTAGTTATTTGCGACATCCTTTGGATGTTGGCTGTGGATGAGCACCACATATTACAGCTTTACTTTGTTTAATGCTTCTTTGGATCAGCTAACACAGTAATTGTTTGAACTCTCTATGTAATGAAGGGTAGGGAAGCGGATAGAGTATCTCCCAGTTTGTTTCCATCTTGAAGCTTAAAGCATTATGGTTTACTGATTATGATTTTGTAGACAACAGATCATGGATTGATGTTTCTTCCATATGAGCTTAGCTGAAGCAGTTGCTGCTGTTTTATTTGATGATGTATTTCATATACCTGAGCTCATCACTTGTTGATGATGTACTTTATGTTCCCTTTGATTTCAATGAAATAGCAAGGAACTGATATTTTCCCCTGGGGAAAAACTTCATTATGAGAAATAAAATGTGATTTTTTTTATGGAATTAAAAAAAAAACTTTAACTTTATATTATTGCACCCAGAAAGGTGCTCTAAAGTCTACTATAGGGGAGATGTTGTCACATTAAACAACTTAACATACCAAAAATAAAAAGTAATAAAAAAATTCATGTTACTAGAAGTAAAAAATTAAAACCAAATGAAAATAATTATTTACCTTAAAAAAAGTAATAAAAAAATTCATGTCCACTCATAAAATAAAAAAGTTAAAAACAAATGAAAATAATAATATAAATCCATGTCAGCCTATAAAATAAAAGTACCTAATCAATTTTTTTCTCAATTTGTAAAAAACTAAATTATACCTTTAGAAATTGGATCCCTCGGATGCTTGATAGATCCAATTTAAGATAGATCTATACTGATTAAAATAATAATAATAATCATAATTTTTATGATAGTTAGAGTGGTTCAACAATAAACTCTAAATGTTTAATTTTCACTTAATAAAACTTTGTTTATATTCAACAAATATCAAAATTTTCATGTTTTTGTTGTCGTGCAACTTTTAAATATTTCATATACTAAATACTTATCCCTATAGTTATAATGAAAATTCTTGTTTTAAAGTTGATTTTGATTAATTGAAAAGTAAGAATATATTATAGAATATATTATTAAAAAAATAGTTATAAATATATTTACTTTAACAATAATATTAATATCCCTGAATGTGGGTGCTTGTCTAGCTCAAGGGCCATCTGGTTCTCGGTCCATCTCACCTGGGGACCAGCACAACTGGCAACCCTTTCCCAGAAACAAGGCACCTCAGCATTCAATTGTCGGGATCTCCGAGCGGGTCCCACCATGAAACAACAGTCCTCGACATACACCACTTGACCTTGATGCATGGCTAAGATTTGCCTCAAGTGGGGGTGACAGCCTAACCTTAATGCCTGCACAGGTGGACAATGATGGCTCAAAGCTCGCACAAGTGGGAGAAGTTGATGGTTCAATGTCCGCACAGGTGGAAGCTGAAGGTTTAATGCATGAACACGACGTGGAAGCTGATGGTTTAATGCAGGTGGAGGCTGATGGTACAATGCATGGTTTAACACCTGCTCAGACCGCTGAAGAGACAGTTAAGGACGGACCACACAGCCCGATTCTTAATGGCTTACGATGGATACTCGAAAAGGTGGAGGCTGTACAATAGAGTATTGAAAGCTCTACAGACAGTCAAGGACATAACGCCAGTCCTGCGTGTGAATCCCTCACCTCTCAGTCGAATGAAGCTTGAAATAGCTCCAGGGACGACTATCTCCAGCATAATTTCTCACGCTAATTCTCCTCCAGTGATAGAGTTTCCCTGGTTGAGTCTCGATACCTACTGGTTTATGAAAGCCTCGGCCCTATGTTATCACTCCATGACGAGGCCCCGGGGTACTCCGCGTAGAGGAAGAAATCCTCGCTCAGTCCGAGAGGCTGAGCACCTGAGAAAATCCAAAGCGATCAACTCTGGTTATGAAAGCACAGTTTCTCCCACGGTCCATGGCCTCATTAAAGAATGGGAGTCGACGCAGGTTGCACAATTGCTCGCCTCGGGAAATTCTGAAAGTCAGATAAACTTCTACTGGCTTGTCAAGAATATGCTGGGTAATCTGGTGGAGGAGGTGCTCATGAATTGGACCGCAACAAACACCTCGATCATGGAATTATGTGGTCTCCTAGTTCACTTAGACGAAAAATTGGCCAGCCTGGATGCCAACCTTGCTGGGAGGAAATACTCCCTGGAGAGATGCTCTGCTAGGGTCAAGCACCCTCCCTCCAACTTCTCCAGAATTGCAATGGAGAATGTAGCAGCCACCTTTCAGGATGGAGCAGCAGCCTCCCTGCAATCTAGCGCTCCGGCTCATGAGCCACCGCCCTCGTTTGTCCCGGACGACCTGTTCTCCAAAGGCTTGGACACGATGAAAGTCTACATGCCCTCTTCAGCAGCACCGACCATGCAAGAAAATGGAGCTTCATCAAGCCAGGCTCTGCCTGTGATGACCAACTTTCCAGTGCCGACGACCATCGATCTCCTACAGTACAAAAAATTTCATGTTTCCTTTGGAGAGAAGATCACTAGCAGCAAGACTGAACCCTTGTCGCCCAAGCTCCACTCTCATGCATGGGAGGAAGATTTCTTTGGGAGCTGCCCAATTGTGGAAGACAAACCCAGCCCCGAAAGAGATGAAGCACTGGTGGATCACCCCTAGTGTTCTCTCTCCTCTACCATCCTTTTTGTTTATCTACTGTCTAATTGTTCGAAAATAATCTCTGGTCTCTTTTGTAAATCTTGCAATGCAGGCACGATGGAAGGTGATTTTCTGTTTTGGTCTGTGATGATGAAGTCTGAACTCATTGGAGGTCTTGGTTGGAGGGAAAACCTTCCCAGACTTCATGAGCTGGATTCCTACCTTGTAACTCTTTTTATATCTTATGTAACTATAATATAATTTCAGCTGCAGCATTACAAAACAAAACTATAATATTAATATATATATTAATATATATATATTAATATTATAATAAATATAAAGATTAATTTCAAATTTGATACATTGTTTTTTCTCTATTGATATGTCTTATATGGTTATTTATATTGAAAAGCTTTATTATGTTCCCGACGAGGATATTTAGGGATCACTCAGTTGTATTAGTTTATCCATATAGGGTTGATTTTTCATTGGAGATAAAGTAACTTAAGCTTTAAAATTATTTATTTAATATAATTTTCTTATAAATCAATTTTCTTAATTGTGATTGGTTGGTATGATGTGATGTCAGCCTCGTGGAATGGTGCCCGGGACGTGGCGGCTTGTTGAATTCATCTCGTATTTATGAGAAATTTGTTCCAGTCATGTTCACACCAATCACATTAATTAGGTCTGCAACTCCTAACCAAATTTTTTGAGTGCATTATATTAGAACAACTTTTTATCAGGACAATGAAACCCTGGCATGCACAATGCAACATTATGGTTAAATAGAATGTTCTATAGTTGAGACACCACCTAGTAAGCACTCACTGCAAGAAAACATAGATAGGAAGAATAACACCCAAACACGCGGAGATTCACCAAGGATAGTAAGGAATGACATCCAACCCTATTAAAAAATGACTTTGATGCCAACATTTGACAGATAGAGCACGATGGTCAGAGACTTGTTCTGAGAACCTTATGAGGGAGAAGATCGCAAAAGACACATTATGACTTGCTAGAAACCACGATGATTGCAGTCAACGTTCATAGAGGTCAATCAGTCTAAAAAACGTTCTTCAAATATCAACCATCCAAGCATTTCCATCCCCTTTACCTATGTATTCTCTTTAGCTTCACATTCATGTTTCCACAAATCCAAAGATACCCATGTTTCCATACTTACACAAGCCCATGTCTATCGAGCTATATCCTCGACTGGATCGTAGATCCTCGAAACCCTAAAGAATTGTTCACCAAACAATGGGCATGATACAATCAGTTGGTGGCAGAATGAGCCATTACAGGTTCTTAGTGCACGAACAAAGGCAAAATGATGCAAACGTGAATGCCAACAAAAATACACTACACACTCCAAGAGAACGGGCCTACTGGCAAATGCGAAGTAAAAAACGTCTCACAAAGATTATACACTAGTTGTACACTGAGAAAAGGAGGCTATTATTAGAGAAGAAGGTGCCCATATTTGCTACAGTTCATCCACCATTGATTCATGTGGAAATAGCTCACTCCATTATGTCTGGTAGTAGCTCGATAAGGGAAAGCAGGAGTCCAAGTTTATGAGAAATAGAGTTTGGATTTTTGGAAACCAAAAATATTCTAAACTCAACCTTGTTGTTGGTGTGTGGTTCTATTCGACCATTTTATGTCAAGGGATGGGACCAGTGCATTGGTTTCCTCCCATTGGAACAATGGCAACCTTTAGCAAAACTTCCACATCCCACTGAACCAGGCAATTTGGATTGGTAAAATATGTTCTTGTGTCTTATTTTGTATTCCTTATATTTGGTCTCAGTGCAGGTTGTTTTTTGGTTTTCCAAAAAAAATTCTCCAAAAAAACAAGTTTTTTGGGGATTATGCCAAGCCAACATCATCGTATATGTGCTTCTTATTGTCTCATCCATTGAGGATAGAATTTTCAGTTGGAATTTCCTTGGAGTTCCGGTTGGAATTGGCACACTCAGCATTTTGACTTCTTATGTTGATCAACTTTTGTTATAACTGCATATTTCATTACTTCAATCTTGTTGTCTTGGTGGCCTTGTCCATCCTTTATACTTTTGCTACAAAACGACTACTCAACCTGGCCAGATATACTCTCTTTCTTTTTCTAATCCCCTATTACTCATTATTCCCATGGCAAAGAAGGGTAAGAACATCAACCATTTTGTATAGCTAGTTGAATATTGTAATCAATCCCATGAAATGTCCAAGAAAATGGCCAATTCATCTTATGATACCCGAAGACACGAGGGAAAGAAACAAGGCCCTAATCAGCTTTGAAGGGAAATCTCAATCCCAACTGCGTCTTTTCATGTTGTATCTCAAACACAAACCCAATGTGGATCCTTTTCATCCAATCATGTTCATAGAGAGAAATATACGAACTGTAGTCGAGATTTGGCCAAATACTGTGTTGATCCTAAATTCTCTATCGGAGAAGAACTCTTTTTTGAGGTCGCCATCACTGCTGAATGAGTTGTTCGAATTATTTTTGTTGGTATTGTAAAATATTTGATCCCATCCTTAATCTACATATCTACATGGGGAAAATATTGACACTTTGCTTGGTCGATTTAAGGAATTTGTGCACACTAATAGAGTTGTCTGAGTCCCAATATCTGCAATGAAGAGCAGCCTCGCTAGTCTATATTTGAGTCTATGTGTCAACTAATATTCCAACATCTTTAACATATAAGATAATATCGTCAATTTGAAGTTTCAATGAGATCATGTGGCTAGCGTCAATTCCAAGTGTACCTTTATCTCAAGTTACTCGAGAATCCATTCATCTCAATTTTGGCATTGGGAATTAGGACATGCTTCTCATGATAATGGGGACGCTAGCCATTATAGCATCCTATTTTAAGTTCTATGACAACAGTCTGAAACAATGATTCATATCTCAGGCAAGGATCAAAATTGATGTCCTCATTGCCCCTAAGATCCCTTTATCTCATCATAGAAGGTTTAAAAAACAATTATGGAAATGAAAGTTAAATTCTAAGTATTTGTGGTATAGGGTTGTTTTTGCTTAGTTGTATGGTAGCAGTTGTTTTTGCTTAGTTGTATGGTAGCAGTTGAATGTATCATGTAAATAAATGGTAGGATATCCCCTTGTGTAGTATTTGTTGTGATAAAAAAAAGGAAAGATTTACAAAATTAGTGGAGAAAAAGAAGTTCGATAAGAGAAATCAAGCTTTGTAAGTTGCGTGTTTTGAATATGAATGTGTATTTTTCTTTGGTTTTTTCCTATGTGTTTGACAGTCGAGATATTGTAGAGTGTCTTTTAAATAATTTATTTTTGTCTCATTCTATTGGTCAAGGTAAGGTCATTCATGTCATGTCATATTCTTGGTGTAGTGGGGGGGTGTGTGCTTTCTTTGAGTCTGATGTTTAATTGTTTTCGGTCTATTTGAGTAAGTTTTCAAACTAGCAACAAATGAGTTGGTTTAACACAGTTTGATCCAGGCCCAAACTATGTGATGTAAACTAATATTTAATGTATTACCAAGTTCTTTAGGTACAAAACTTTCAGAACTTGAAACAAGGTACGTTAAGTCCTAAATGTCAACAATATTTTTGTGTTTAGCAAGGAAATCTATTTTCATTAGATTATGAAAATGGAGAGGAAGTAATAAATATCGATGTTAGAATGGGTGGATTATTTGCTAAATCGGGTTTAAGCGAGAGAATATTTAATATGTTTATTTCTCAGTGAGATATGCTCATGGGGTCCTCCCTTAAATATGTCAGTCAGATCGAACACTGAAAGCCAAATTCTTTAAAGTTTGATGGTAATCAATTTGAAAAATAGAACCTTTAGTATTTTCATCAGAATTGGCTTCAAGCTAGTAAGGTCTTTAAATATTTGTTTGAATTTTAGTTTCACATGAAGTAATTTGTAAATTATTTTAAATGGAAGCGATTTTGTTCCATGGAGTATGCAAGTTATTAGAAGAAAACAATTTTGGGAAACTACGATCTTCTACAATTTCAGTGGAAATCCTCTCAAGAGGAATCTTTAGTACAAAGCTGTATTTATATTTCAACATAAGAATTAGCTCCTAGAAAGAAAAACATAAAATATCTTTGAAAATAGTCGGCTTATGTTATGGTAATGCTTAACAAGTTTCCTTTTACTTTTGTTTATGAAGTTAAGTGTAATCAACCATTTTATAGGTTGATTACAGAAGCCGGGTTTAGATGAGGTCGTTCTTAGGTATCATTTGCAAATAAATTATACTACAATCTTCTGTTAAATTCAACAATATGTAGAATCTTATAGCAATTAGATTATTGCAAGGTAGTTTTAGATTTCAAGGAGGAAACCGTTTTGAGGTAAGGAGAATATGATGGTTATTTGCTAAAGCCAGCTTCGAATAAGGACATGATAAATTCTTATGTATGTGCTTTGAAGTTTCTTTGAGCAAAAATAATGTTTTCAAAGAGAGTTGCGGTGCTAAGTGAGGATTCAAATCTCCTTGGGTTTCTTATATCACTGCGGAAGCCTTTTTGAAAATTTCATGGCAACTACAGTAGTGTCTCATTGAGGGATCACTTTCAGGCATTGAAAGTAAAGGAACAACAGTAGTTGAGAGAGACAGTTGAAACATGGCTTATCAACAAGGTATGCACATCTTCAAAAGGGCACGAAGATAAATTTAGGTACACGAAGTCAAGTAAAAAAATCCTGCATCAAATGATGTAAAATAATTCAATTTAGAGTTAAGTCATAGTTTTGATTCGTCTGAGAGGTTTTGATCTAAAGAAACAATTGAACAAATAGTCAGAATAAGTAAAAAAACAAAACGAGGATTATTCTTAGACTTGAGAAATTATGGTCTAAATTCAGGGAAGGCACGTGTTTATAACTGGAGGATCTAATGACGTATTAGGCTATTCTAGATAGGGTTTAGGTTTTGTGAAGCTTTTCATTACAAACCCTCAAGTGGTAGTGTCCAATCTCTTTGCATTTTTCCATCAAGTTTTGATTTTTGTGTCCATAGTATCCAAATTTCATGCCATGCACACTCTATTTAAAATCAAGCATTACCATCCTTTCAATTCGTGTTCTGCCTATTGTGCACCACCCTTGTTTTAGTTTTATACTATTAAGTTCAACAAGCATATAATTTGGTATCGATATTCTAAGAGGCATATATTTTGGTATCAAGAAGTTGAGAGGCATATAATTTAGTATCAAGAAGCTGCTAGGTATACTTTCCAAATATATAGGTATGCTTTCCAAATCCACCCATCAGTTCTTTTTGTTGGTATGGTTTTACTCTAAATTCAATGGGGTTATTTTCTTCTTACTGGGTATGCAATAAAATCGCTTGTAGTTAACTCATTGTGTTTCCAGTTGTTTAATTGTAACAAGGGTAAAGTGCTTGAGCTGGATGAACTGAAATGCACTATTGAATTCTGTGTCTGAATCTAATCTATATATCAATACAGTCGTTGTGTTTGAATATGATCGTATATGCCTCGTCATATACATCACAAGTGATTTTGTGGGTGTCTGTAGGGTAAGAGATTCTTTGAGCAGTTTCTTTTTATATTTTTCTATTGAATTCTTTTGCATCGACATTTCAGTTTGCAAAGCGGAAGTAAAGAATATCCCTGCTTAACCTAAAATTAGAGAAGAAACATCCTATAAGCCTCAAATATTCACTTATGCTGATAGCATATGGGTGGCGAATGAAGAGATGGTGGAGGACTTGATGTCCTTACGCCATGCTATTTCTAATGTGATGCAATCCACAATTGAAAACTATCCAAGAACCATTCCAAACGAGGCACTAGACTCACAACTACGTACAGTTATGAAACCGAGATGCTAGTGCATCAATGAATTCGATGCTTGAAAATCCTCCATAATTGATTCTAGGTGAGATGCTTGAGTCACTACCAGATACAATAATTATTAGTAATCAATCCCCAAGTGCAATAATGAATTCGAAAGGCCTTTAACTTGAGTTACTGAACCAGACTGTTGTTGGTCAAGTCTCAAGCAAGGATTTGGAGGCCTCTCTATTTCAAGTTTTGAAGATTGTATCTGATAAACAGAAATTGACCTTTGTAGAGAAGCTCCATCTTCTACAAGAGTAGTTTATGTGTCTATGCAATTGAATTATACACAATGCTACAGAAAACCAATGTATCGATATCAAAATTAATTTTTAAATCCTTAAATCAACTATCCTTACTGACAATTGGCTTATATGGGGATAAGCGAATGATGTGTAGATTATTGAAAGATGTGGTTGTTCTGGATCATTCCATTCATAAGCAAATGCAAACAAAGATGACAAAAAATAGAGATGAATGCAAACAAGGAGTACATAGAAATTTTGAATGATGACAAATACCAAGGTCTAGTAAAAGTCTAGATTAATTTTGTTTTTGTGAAACGAAATCATAAATTTCTCTTTGATGTTGAAAATTAGGAAAATAGTGGCCACTCAGTGCATGCCTTCCCATCCCCAAAAAGTGTGTATTTAAAATTTAATGAGGTAGTTATTAGTAACTAGCCAATTTTGTAAAGCATTTATATTAATCAAGTACTTAACACTTCTGGCCAAAGCATTTGTTCCTTCTCTTTTTCACAAAAGTAGGTGGCAATGTCGGGGACATTGCCACATCGTGGATCTTATTCATATGTATGGGTTTCTATAATTATAATCATTAATATATAGATTATTGATAAAGTGGTTAAATTGATGATTCTTTTTAAATGGGAAGGAATTTGCATTCATCATTATAATGGAACATTTTTCTTTCGTTGTTATGATAGTCATCTTTGTAAGTTTATATTAAAACTGAAATAGCATTACCAAGTGGGTGCACTCTTTTGATATTTGATAATGACTTGAGAGGACTATATAAAGTTCAATGATTTAGTTGTATTATAATTTAAATTTATTTACACTTAAAATAATTCACTAATCCACCATATAATGCACCATTCTTATGAGAATAATTATGGTATATCTTTTGTAGTAATTAAAATATCGATATTTGTGATGAATATTCAATCAATGCTTATAAAAGAGTAAAGTTAAAAATACATTCGATTTGAGGAGCTTGTAAATGTGATTGGTTTCTCTCTCATTCTTATTTTTCCTTGTCACGGCAGGAATATAATAACTTTTGGTTAGTCAAACTTTATTGACTTACATTATTTTATTTTTCACACTTAAAGTGTTTCAAAATTTTGTAAAATTAAATTATTAACCATAATATTTTGAAAAATAAAAATAAACATTGCAATTTTTAAAATACAATATTTTAATTTTTTAATTGGTGCATGTCATATTTGATAGGACATAAATGTGTACATGAGTCTCTTTAATTGTCAAAATATATAAATAAATAAAGTTGATTTATAAAACTTAATTATCTGAAAATGACACACGTATTGTGTATTGTTGAGGCGGTGTTAAGTCTTATGAGTATGTACATAGATAGTTACACTATTACATGACAGTAATGCTCAGAGATTTTGGATGCCACGTTGTATGCATCGAAACTGCAACATTAATGCTCAAAGATTTCAAATGCAACAATGGCTAGCATCGAAATTGTAACATAGTGGCATCTTATGATTACCATTGCTCAACCATACCGCATTGAGCCTTTGCGAAGATTAACCACGTGAAACTTCCACGACTCATCGCTAAAATATTGCTCCCCTCTTTGAGGTACCAGAGGGGAGTAATATTCAAGATGTTTTTCATGTGTCATGCCTCAAGAAGACAACAGGACACCAGGCCACTACTTTGGAAAAGTTACCCCCACTAGATGAGGAGAGCTATTTAGTTATAATCCCTAAGGAGATTATGGATGTCAAGGAGAGGAGATTGAGGAGCAAAGTGATTAGAGAGTATCTTATCAAGCACATAGACTTGTCAACGAAGGACGCTACTTGGGAGGGAGATTAGATCTTGCATCACCCTAGTCTGTAGTTGCTTGAGGACTAGCAATCTCAAGAAGGGAGGACTGTATATCCCTTTTTGAACAATCACTCTAGGCATGGAACTTATTAGCATATTTAATTCCCATATGTTATAGTCGATGAAAAATGGAATTAATTAACTATTTAATGTCATTTAAGAGAAAATGCAACATTAAAAGTGATATTGAGTAATTAATTAAAAAAACGGACATTATAAGACTCACTTTATTAATTAAAAGTGGAAAAGGATGAAAATGGGAATACAAGAGAAAATCGACTCATTTTCTCATTCATTCATGACTTATTTCGAAAAAGAGAATTTAAAGAGATCTTGTGGCTTTTGGATCTTGGGACAAAAACCTTAAGAGAAATTAGTTTCAATGGTGAAATTATCCACCTTAGATGATTGTGAGAGGAAACACCACTCATATCTTTTCATTGTGCTTCATTGTTGTGGAAGAGAAATTAATATACTCACGGATTTGTGAAGTTTTAGTGTTTTTCCAGCCAATTGGAGGAGGGTGCACTTGTATCTTCTGTTAGTTGTTGCTATTAGAGGGTGTTTTGAGGGTGTTAAACCACTTAGATATGAGTTGAGAAGGGGGGACATACCCTAGAAAAGTCGTGGGGCCATTGAAGGAGGGTGCATGTTTATAATGTTGTCATTGATGTCAATATTAGCCATTAACGTCAAGTAATGATGTGAAGGAATGAACAAGTGAAGAAGCCCCTAATAGTTAAGAATACAGAATGAATATTTTCTAAACAAAAGGTAAGAGCCCCTAAGAAAAAATAAATATGTCAGACCCAAATACAAATACAATATGTTTCATAAAGATGAAACATAATAATAATAAAAAAGGGGTAAAACAAATAAGTCAGCACAACAAACAATTAAAATAATAAAGGGAAAAACTAACTAACTAACTAACTAACTATGTGTGTGTGTGAAACACACAACATTTGGGAGAGTGGAAATTGGAAGATTAAAAATAAAAATGTGCGTGGAAAATAAGTGAGGTAGAAAAAAAGTGAATGGGGAAATAATGTATCTGAGATAAGTTGCATAAGAGTGTGAGATCAACAACTTGTTGATCTAGTATGAAATTTGTAAGTAAAAAGCATATATCTATTGGCATATCTAAGAGGCACCCTTGATCAAGACTTGATTGCAGACAAGAGAGCTATTGACATTTTTATTAAAGTAGAGCTTTTGTGGGTGGATAATATTCGTGGGTAGAAGTTAACAATGAGGAAAACATTTCTTGTGGGTAGCATTGTTCATGGGAAAGAAGAATTATCTTTGGGACAACCATTACCCATGGGTGCAGAAAAGAAGCATTGGGACAACCATTACTTGTGGGTGCATAAAAGAAGCATTGGGACTACCATTTCCTATGGGTGCAAAAAAGAAGCAATGGAACAACCATTTATTGTGGGTGTAGAAAAGAGGTGTTGGGACAACCATTGCCTATGGGTGTAGAAAAGAAGCATTGGGGAAACCATTGTTTGCAGAGAAGATAAACATGCAGCATAGAAGACAATCATGGATTACCGCAAATTGTGGCTGACCAAGAAGATATTATAGATGATCATCAATTGGATGTAATTTTATTCTATTGAGTTGATCAAATGCATTATTGAATTTCATATACATCTTTTGACTACCTGTGTGCTCTTTGTTGATAAGATCATATTCATGGTTAATGAATGTTTATGAATGCATGAATGTGTTTGGTGAAGTTATTTATTAGGATAAAAATTTAGTAAGGTGTAGGACATTGATTCACCCCCACCCCCACTCTAAGAGTCCTTGGTTGTTAGAATTATTAATTAATCATCCCTTCACCACCATAGTCTATTTGTCTTTTCCTAGCTTAGGAGGTCATTGTCACTTCACTAGTGCCATGGGGGACTCACATAGGGGCCACCTAACACTCAATGTGCATGTATGCATGAGTTTAGGAGCTCCAGGGACCAATCCCTATAATTTTGGAACCCACTCCGAGTGCTACCAACAATCTCCATCAGTTGACCCTAGTTGGTGTTCAGTTATGTTTAGTTATGATGTGATTCCCATCAGTTAGTTCACTTTCAGTCATCCTAGCGTTAGTTTGCATGATTTAAGGGTGGTGGGTAGTAGTCTCTCACCTACCTAGATCAATTAGCTGATTGTAAACTGAATCAATGGTCTGGAGTTGCATTAGTGAGCTCTACTGGTGAGTTTCCCACACTAAGTTAGCATCGGAGTCAGTTTGAGTTGGTGAATTTGAATTTTACCTAAGGAATTCAAATTATTCCTATTATAATACAATTGTATCACATACATGTTAATGATAATTTATGTAAGGTTGAGCTAACAAATTTTTTCCTCATGAGCGTGTAATTTCCATGAATCTTTTGATCAGTTTACATTGAATTGTCTCTCTTCTGCAACCTTCTTCGCTCATTGAATTCAATCAGGCCCGAGGATCCTATGCTTCATTAAATTAAACATGGTATCAAAGAAGGTATCTAGGTGAGCTTCAAACCTTGGAAACTTCCATTAATGCACCACGAGCAATTGGGTTCAACATAATTCCTGGTATTCTTGCCTTGCTCCCTCTGGATTTTGTCCATCGAAGTCTAGCCAGGTGTGATGCACCCAGAGAAAGTGCACATGTCGAAGTGGAGAGTGTTTGAATTGGTTTGATTGCAAATTGAAGTGTTTGCAGTGTTTTTGCATGTACATTCAAATATTTTATGAAGAATTAGTTGTTTTTGAAGCTGTAAGATGAATAATTCAACAACTTTGACACCCAAAATCCTCACCCCCTTCAACTATATTGATTGGAGGGATGTTATTCATATTGCCTTACACAACAAGGGTCTATACGGGGTCACCATGGGAAGAGAAGTTGAACCCCAACAACCTCTAAGTTGAAGC
The DNA here is from genome assembly GCA_001517045.1 of Pseudotsuga menziesii. Taxonomy (NCBI): domain Eukaryota; kingdom Viridiplantae; phylum Streptophyta; class Pinopsida; order Pinales; family Pinaceae; genus Pseudotsuga; species Pseudotsuga menziesii. The sequence goes on along the minus strand of LPNX010350449.1, from coordinate 625,842 downwards.
ATATGAACAAGTTGGATGAAGCATTTGGGTTCATTGCATCCACATCTCCAAGGAGATGCTCTTCCATCTTAATGGAACAAGAACTCTAAAATAAGTATGGGATAACCTCGAATCCTTGTTTGGAAAGCAGGATGAGCTCAGGGGCCATATTCTGGAGAATGAGCTAATAGCACTACAAGCCAACAACTTTGAAACTATACAACAATTCTTCTCAAAATTAAAATCCCCTGTCATGCAATGCAATCAATTCAGGATTGATAAGAAGGATGAGTAGTTGGTGCTCTCAATTCTGAGTAAGATTTTCCATAATTCTTAGTGTTTGTATCTACCTTTCACTCCAGAAGACTGAAAACTCCTAATTGGCGAATGCCATCCCTTGATGCCTTCACATAATCGCTAATCCAGGAACAAGATAAGATGATATAGACAGGAGCATTCAAATCCTCCAAGAATTGGGATCTCTTAGCTGGGGAGACTAAGAATGCACAATAAAAAGGGAAGCATAAAGGAAAAGAGAAGAAGAACATTGATTTCAAGCCTAAGGATAAGAAAAATACTTAAGAAGGAGCCTCAGATTCCAAGAAGGACAAGCACAAGAAGTTTGATAAGGCCAAGTGCTCTTACTGCAAGAGAGGAAATCATCCATAGAATCAGTGTATGAAGAAAACCATAGACAAGATGTATAGGTTCCTTGAACAGAACAACATTGCTCTTCCTGAAGGAGTAAAGAAGTCTGATGCTGGAAACAAGATTGAAGAACATGAAAGGTTCCATGCTTTGAAGGTAGTATTTTCTCATTGATTATGGAGCCTCCAACCACATGGTTGCCTCCAAAGAATTATTCAATTCTCTGGATCCCTCTAGAGGACCAAGCATCCACATGGTGGATGACTCACAAATCCCAGTTGTAGGGAAAGGTTCCATTAAAGTTGAGCATGGATTGTTCCAGAATGTACTCTATGTCCCTTCCCCTAAAACAAACTTGTTGTCTGTATATTAGATGATTCATATTGGCTCACCCAAGCGATTCACATTTGATCCTGACACAATGGAGATCTCATAAGTCTCTACTGGAAAAATGATAGTGAAAGGAGTTGCTAATCATGCATTCAAGGCATATGAGTTTTCTCACTTTCTTCCTAATTCATATCATAATGACTTATTGACTCATGCCAATAACATAAGTAAGTTGTGGCATGAAATATTTGGCCACCTGAACTTCAACTATCTCCAGCAGCTGCACAATGAAAAGATGATTGAGGGATTTCCTCTCATCAAATCTTTTGAAGGTGTGTACATTGGTTGCTTGGTAGGGAAGCATCCAGAGTGAAGGCGTGAGGTTGGGAAGGAAAGAAGAGTTGCCTCCACACTGGATTTAAGTCACGTTGATGTCTCTAGACCGATGCCTACAACATCTATGAATGGATCCAGATACTTTCTGACCTTCATTGATGATTGTTTAAGGTATTGTTGGGTCTACTTTCTGAAGCAGAAGTCCAAGGTATTTGAGACCTTCAAAATTTTCAAATCCTTGGCTGAGAACACTCTCAGAAAGAAGATCAAAGAACTTAGATATGATAATGGAGGTGAGTATGTCAAAAGAGAATTCCAACAACTTTTTTCATCAGCAAGCATTCAAATGGAACACTCAGTCCCATACACACCATAACATAATGGTGTAGTTGAGAGGAAGAACAAATCCTTGAAAGAGATGGCTACATGCCTTCTAGAAGAAAGAAATATTCCTCCATATATGTGGGATGAAGCAGTAAATTATGCTTCATACATCCAGAATAGAGTTCCTCATAAGTCAGTGATTGGGGCCACTCCTTTCAAAGCATTGATGGGACATAAGCCCAATGTCTCACATCTGAGAGTTTTTGGCTCCAACACATAGGCCATAATTCCTACTGACAAGAAGAAATCCTTCCAAGACCACAATAGTGAGTGCATACTATTGGGATATGCAAATGATGCAAAGGCATACAAACCGATGGGACTTGCAACACCCTTCCCCTGCCTATCTGGCATCAAGTTGGAAGAAGGTGGTTCCACACCATTGGTTGACAGTACACTCTTCAAACAACTAATTGGTAACCTATTGTACCTCACACATTTAAGGCCAAATTTATCTTATGTTGTGAGTGTTGCTTCCATATACATGCAGGAGCCACGTGAGCTGCATTGGAAAGCAACAAAGTGGATCTTGCATCATGTGAAAGGTACGAGTGAGTTTGGGATCCACTATTCTATTGGTGCACAACTAGATTTGATTGGTTTTACTGATTCAAACTGGGATGGTGATAGTACTGACATGAAATCTACACTAGGATTTGTGTTCATGTTGGGATCTGGACCAATCTATTGGTCAAGCAAGAAGCAAGAAGAAAGCAACCCTTGCACTCTCTTCAACTGAAGCAGAGTATCGGGGGGATATGAATACATCTATTCAGGAAGTTTGGATGCATGAGATTCTAATAGAGTTTGGAATTCACACTTCTCCTTCATTAGACCTCTATTGTGATAATCAGAGTATAATCAAGATATCCAGTGATCCGGTTCAGAAGCAGCGAACCAAGCAAATTGAAGTCCACATGCACTACATTTGGGAACTAGTGCATAGTAAGGTCATCACTCTACATTACCGCCCTATAGAGGAGAAGATTGCAGACATATTCTCCAATTCCTTCATTGAAAAGAGATTTGTCTATCTCAGATTTGTTATAGCTAATTTTACCACACCTAGTGAATCACTCTTGTATGGCCTTCCCCTGTCCCTCTGCAGACTCTTTGGACCCCATGGACCTTTTTTATACCTTTGATGTTTCCAAGATCATCCCTAAAAACATGCTTAAATTGCTATACACGACTTTTAAACCCTTTCTTGCGTATATACACGGGTTTGACCCCTAAAACCGCGTACATCGGGATGTGTGCAAAAGGCCAAATTCTTTTGGAGTTTTCCTTGACATGGATCCGACTCACTTGTCTCCTGGCCTTCCATATGCCTTGATATCACTCGTATTCGACCCTTAATTTCCCCATTGAAAAGCTATATAAGGAACCCTTTGTATACATTGAAGAACATGTGAGAATCGAGAGCAAAGAAACTATAGTCCATTGTTGCCGGAACTTATGCTTGAGTCTGCATCCCTTTGTCCCTTGGAGCACTTTGGTGCTCTTACCAAGCTTGCCTTTTGCCTGTGAGCTTGTTATCGAGAGATGGAGAATTGAGGTGGTGGAGGCCCAAGTGGGGGATTCAGTTTCTCCGATTCGTAGACGTGCCGATAGAGGTTGTATTCATTGTAATCTCTGATTTTATATTAATAGAAATATCTTTTCCTGTCCAATAATGTATGTTTGAATGAATATTTTATCCATGGATGATTTCAAATGCTTATACGTTGTTGATTATATATGCTAGAGTAGATCTAACACCAATATATATAACATGCTTGTCTTGTTCACTGATTGTTGAGGAAGTAATTTATCAATTCAAGCTGGAGTTGGAAAGCTCAATGGGGATCTACTTCAACCGTCCAGAATAAGGTACGAGTTTTGATCCTTTAGTGTTAGATATTTGATTTCTCTTGCATATTGGAAAGGATTGATTTCTGGAGTCAAGCTGTCTGTTGTGGTACCCCAAGCCATACGAATTTCTCTTCGAAACAGAATTGGCGACTCTGCTGGGGATGTTCCTTGTTTTTCTTTGGGGTTGGGGGCACAATGTGCTTGATATTCTTGACTTGCTCTTTGTTTCTCCCTGTTTATGTGTTGCATTTTATAGTATGTTTATCCATTGACACTCCCCTTTATTGGTTTGACCCTTGGTCTGCTTTTTACCATTGTCTTCTCTGTATACGCAGGTTTTTGGCCAAAAGTCGCATACATATGCGGATTTTTGGCCAAAAGTCACGTACATATGCATATTTTTGGCCAAAATTCGCGTACATACACGGATTTTTGGCCAAAAGTCGCGTACATACACAGTTGTTCTTTAAACAGTCGTGTACATCCTCCTTTTTGGTTGAGTTTGATGTTGTGGGAAGTTGCTGGGTGGGTTGTGAGTGTGGTTGGGTCTTCCTTGGGTTTGATGTTGTCTGTTGGATGCTTCTTTTGTGACTAGAGACCGCTTTTTCATTGATTTTTCTTTGAAAGTAGTTTTAGTCATTTATCCTTTTTGTTTTGCCATTAGTGCATTACTCTTTTTTGTCTCGGTGTCCTGTTGGGCTTGTGTTTTATACTTGCTGCAGCGACTGAGAGTTTTAGATGACTTTTATTGCATTTTTCATTCTTTTATATTGAAAAATACAAGGTAGTTTCATTTTTTGCATATGGATTTGAGGAGGTACTTGCATTGGATTGCTTGGATGAGAGTTGTTTTTAGGCTTTCATATAGGAAGGATTGCATTAACATCGAAGGAATGATTTTTTATGCATCTCATGTAGTGGCACACCTTGTTTTTCATTTGACAAAGATTACACTTAGCATTGTTTGTTATGGTGTGCATATTTATTTCACTGCTGAGTCATAATGTCATTAGTTGCACAGCCATTTCCCTTTGAGTAATTACAGCCAATTAAAATCAACGCTTAATTAAAATGGATTACACTATTTTCTTTTATAGGATACACCAACACGATTAGGTTTTAGGGTCTTGGAATAGTTCATTATTAGTAAATTCTCCAAGACCACTAAAAAACAACATGTAGGTGTCTGTCCAGGTGAGATAGTGAAATCCTTGGTATAATTAGTATTTCTTAGGATCCTCCTCTCAAAAGGGAGTTAAGCATGAGGCAGTGTGAGTGGTTATTGATTGGGATGACCCTTAGTCATAACTGAGTAGCACCGGAGATATTTCCAGGATTGTATTCATATCTGGGGGCTCTTTCGAGAGTTTCGGGCTTTGCTACCCTGCCCATACGGTCAATCTCGCCTGCGACTGTCTGCCTGAGCATTGATTATATTGAGGTGACCTTAGTTGCCTTACCTAGGTTATTGAGGGGGTACTTGCAGAGGTTATTTTATAGGTGTCCTGGCCAGATAGGGGTCGGATAGCATAGTTGCTATATGTGTTGAAGCTGAGGGCCACTATAATTGGTTACGCACCTCCTCTTGTAGTGTATGGGAGTTTCGAGCCTCTCCTAGGTGAGACATACCTGCTGCATTCAGGAGCTCACATATCCTCCCCTTGGTTTGCTTGTATTTTGGTTGTGGATTTTCTTAGGAGTATGCTCTTTGTGCGCCAGTTGGCCTTTGGGATTGCAGTTACTTGAGTATATTTATGCTCTCTTGAGTTTGGGTCCTTTTATTTTTGGCATGCCTGGTATCCTATCACCCATCCTTGGTCCTAGTACGGACCCTGGTGTCAGACTTGGGGGAATCACAGCCCCTTACCGTGCTCATAGATTTGGGAATGGTCATATTCCATCCTCTACTCCATTTGTGGAGGATTTTTATTCCTTTTGCTCGGTCTTTACACCAATGGTCACCCTCACGGGGGTGGCAGTGGATACGGGAATGTTGGGTCTACACTTTACTTTCCTTTTTTATGTCCCATCGTTCATCACATTGTTTCCTTTGGGTGCAGTTGTCATGATCATTCCTCCCTATTCCCTATAGTTTGGATTCTTTATTGACTATTTTGGGTTGTTTTGGACTAATATGGTTGTCATGTAGAGTCCAGTTTTTGTACACTCTCTCCGAGGTTTCAACCTGTTCGTGCCTATCACAGGTATTATGTCTGAACTGGCATATAAGTTAGGATGTCACATCCGCTTGCACTTATGCATTGCCTTATGACCGTTCCATCTTAACCTTAGGTACGAACCCATTCCATGGTATCACAGAACCTTCATGCTACTGTTAAAAGTGATATTATGTGAATGGTAGAGCTTTCCTATACATGGGTGTCCTAGTTAGATCCTTTTTGCATTCGATACCCATGCTGTGAGTCCTCTCTTAGGTCCGGGAGTCCCTTTTAGTATCGCCATGACATTTCGCAAGAGCCTCATACTCCTCTTGATCTTTTGCTGGCCTATTTCCCTCAGGACTCCCTTATGTCAAGTTGTAATTGCATTATCATGAGCTTTTTCTGCCTTATTGAGCCTTACGCTGGCTTCCCTGACTTTGAGTTTCAGCCATATAGCCTGAGCTTGTCTCATGTCTAGCCTTGCAGAGCCATCTTTTATATCCTTTGCAGGTTGATTCCCTATTTTACCGGGAGGGGACTTTCCCCTGAGTGTCGCTATCCTACACATGTATTCTTGCATTGAGCATAGGTATGTTCCACTGCTTGGAACTAGTTTGTTTGCCCATATGACACTCGTCTCCTCCTAGTCTGTAACTATAAAGCAATTTTATTCTTTTTCAAGATTTTTAAATATTTGAAAAAGTCCAAAAAAATTAAAATTAAAAAACCAAAAAGCCGGACAAGGAAAGATGTTATCTTTGGCAGATGTCGAGTTGTGTCGCCTTCGAACAGAGCACTGTATATCACATCCATTGGTTGGGTTTATAGTTTGACTTTAGGAGCTATACTCGTTTATTTGAGTTTATCTCCACCGACTGGTTAAGCTTCCAGTCCTTATGGAACCTCTGTCGATGCCTCCTGTGTCGCAGAGATGTCCCAATTTTGTATATCGAGTCTATGCTGCCTACATTCAGTCACCATTCACCATTATGCTCTTGTTCGAAGGAAGTTGAAACCTGAGTCGACCATTCCTTAGTTATCTTGACTTTGCATGTCGTCCATTCTCGGTACAGTTACTGGTTCGTGCACCTTATGATCGAGTCCTTCCACATTATACATCTTTGCTGAGTACCTCATGTTGGATGATGGGGGATGCCTTAATTCCCTCCTTCCAGCGGATTTCATCCCATAAACTTCAGATCATTTATTCTAGGATTGGAATCTAGAGTAATTTTTGAGTGCCTTGAGACTTGCAGTCATCAGTGGCAGGTTCTCTCGCCATCGACAGTTTTTGGGAATACATCAATGTCCCCTGATCGATGGATTCTCTCAAGTGTTCGAACTCAACACATTTATTCACACTTGTTAGTTTGCACTCTAGTACTTTGATTCCCATTATCATTATCGGTGGGTGATCTCGCATCTGTTAACGGTATACATCAATGACCGGTAATCAAGCGATGGACTACTATGTTCGACCTCGACACCTCTATTCACATAGTAGGACTTGTACTCGCAGCGGTTTGTGTAGAAGACCTTCCAGATTGGGGGCATCTCTTATATGCTACCTCCTTGATCGTGCCAGTGTTCATGAGATTTAAGCTCTCATGACTTGATTCCAGTATATGTCAGACATTTCCAGCCATTATGGAGATCTTAATCCATTGTATATCTTCAGCCATTATGGAGATCTTGATCCTTTGTATATCTTCATCATGGAGATTCTGATCTATGTATATTGTACGTGGCGATGACCACTTATGTCATATTTTGTATCATACCTATTCATGGCCATTGTACTCTTATGTGTCCAGGACTGCTATATGTATTTGCATTTATATGCAGAGTTGTATCATTGTACTATGCTGATTGGGTGGCTGGTCTTCCACTGGGTTCTTTATCACTCCACTTCTGGGATGGACTTATAATGTATTTCGGCCATTGTATGACCCCTTTGACCTCACACATTAGGGGGCATCTGTTATAGCTGATTTTACCACACCTGGTGAATCACACCTGTGTGGCATTCCCCTGTCCCTCTGCAGACTCTTTGGACCCCATTGACCTTTTTTATACCTTTGATGTTTCCAAGATCATCCCTAAAAACATGCTTAAATTGCTATATGCGACTTTTATACCCTTTCTCGCGTATATACACGGGTTTGACCCCTAAAACCGCATACATCAAGATGTGTGCAAAAGGCCAAATTCTTTTGGAGTTTTCCTTGACATGGATCCGACTCACTTGTCTCTTGGCCTTCCATATGCCTTGAGATTGCTCGGATTCGACCCTTCATTGCCCCATTGAAAAGCTATATAAGGAACCCTTTGGATACATTGAAGAACATGTGAGACTTGAGAGCAAAGAAACTATAGTCCATTGTTGCTAGAACTTATGCTTGAGTTTGCATCCCTTTGTCCCTTGGAGCACTTTGGTGTTCTTCCCAAGCTTGCCTTTTGCTTGTGAGCTTACTATCGAGAGATGGAGGATTGAGGTGGTGGAGGCCCAAGTGGGGGATTCAGTTTCTCCGATTCGTAGACATGCCGACAGAGGTTGTATTCATTGTAATCTCTAATTTTATATTAATAGAAATATCTTTTCCTGTCCAATAATGTATGTTTGAATGAATATTTTATCCATGGATGATTTCAAATGCTTATACGTTGTTGATTATATATGCTAGAGTAGATCTAACACCAATATATATAGCATGCTTGTCTTGTTTACTGATTGTTGAGGAAGTAATTTATCAATTCAAGCTGGAGTTGGAAAGCTCAACGGGGATCTACTTCAACCATCCGAAATAAGGTACGATTTTTGATCCTTTAGGGTTAGATATTTGATTTCTCTTGCATATTGGAAATGATTTATTTATGGAGTCAAGTTCTCTGTTGTGGTACCCCAAGCCATAGGAATTTCTCTCTGTAACACGGTTCAAAAGCAACGAACCAAGCAAATTGAAGTCCACATGCACTACATTTGGGAACTAGTGCATAGTAAGGCTATTACTCTACATTACTGCCCTACAGAGGAGAAGATTGCAGACATATTCTCCAATTCCTTCACTGAAAAGAGATTTGTCTATCTCAGATCTCTTCTTGTTGTAAAGGCTTGATTAAATTATTGTTGTTTTTTTTCCTGCTTATTTTGATGGGAGGGGGGTGGGCCCATGAGGTTTTCCCCGTTTTCTTGGCTTGTTAAGGAGTCAATTTTTTCTTCATTTAGATTGTATGGGTGAGCTTTGGTCTTAGTTTCCAGGGCCCAGTTTTTCCAAGTTAGGATTAAGGGGGGATGTTAGAATTATTAATTAATCATCCCTTGACCACCATAGTTTATTTGTCTTTTCCTAGCTTAGGAGGTCATTGCCACTTCAATAGTGCCATGGGGGACTCACCTAGGGGATACCTAACACTCAATGCACCTGTCTGCATGATTTTAGGAGCTCCAAGGACCAATCCCTATAATTTGGGAGCCCACTCTAAGTGCCACCAATAGTCTCCATAAGTTGACCCTAGTGAGTGTTCAGTTATGTTCAATTATGCTCTAATTCACATCAGTTAGTTCACTTTCAGTCATCCTAGCTCCAGTTTGCATGATTTAAGGGAGGTAGGGTGCATTTTCTCACCTACCTAGATCAATTAACTAATTATGAATTAAATCAATGATCCAAAGTTGCATTAGTGATCTCCAGTGGTGATTTTCCAACCCTAAGTTAGCACCGAAGTCAGTTTGAGCTGGTGAATTCGAATCCTATCTAAGGCATTCTAATTCTTCCTATTGTAACACCATTGTATCACATATAGATTAATGATAATTGATGTAAGGTTGTGCTGACAATGTTTTGCCTCATGAGTGTGTAATTGCCATGAATCTTTTGATTAGTTTACATTTAATTGTCTTTCTTCTGCAACCGTCTTCTATCATTGAATTCAATCATGCCCGAGGATTAAGTCTTTTGATCATTTACATTGAATTGTCTCTCTTTTGCAACCTTCTTCTCTCATTGACTTCAATCAGGCCCGAGGATCCAATGATTCATTAAATTAAACATTAGTGTGTTCAACAATCGATATCATTTCCATGTTTCCATACCAATATAACTAGCCCAAAGGAGATCCTAAAGAAAAAAACTTGGATATTGGTGAAGGATTCTCTACAAACAAGGCTCCATTATTTAATGGGATGAATTAATATTTTTGGAGTAAAAGAATGAAAACCTGCTTAATGGAATTAGGATTTGATATATGGAGGAGTGCAGTCAATGGCTACAAAAAAATAGAAGATCCACTAGAGGATCAATCATGAAAGAAATAAAGTGAGGAAAATACGAAGGCAATGAATGCAGAAACTACAAAAGAAATGGGGGATAAACTCAAATACATTTATCGAGGAGATGCAAAGATTGAAGGAGAAAAATTGCAATCATTTAGAAGTAAGTTTGAATCCTTAAAGATGATGAAAGAATAAACTATTGCAACATACTTTGAGAGAATTGTTGTAGTGAATACAATCAGAGGACTTGGTGAATAGATTGATGAAAAGGTGATAGTCCAAAAGGTATTAAGTGTTAATATTTTAGTAACAATGAATATCTTTGAACTTTAAAACTTTTATCAATGAAGTACTGAACACATGATCGTTGAAATATCAAACACACAAATCATTCATCCACATGAGATAATATATACACTGCGAAAACCCTCTCAATAAAGAGGATGAAAAACACATCATAACTTTTTAGTATAATAGATAGATTTGTAGAGAATGGTTTACAACACAATAACAGATTGTTCGAGAAGAGAGAACACAAATCAATAGAGAATATTGATCAACAACATCAACCGTAATGAACTTTCAATGTTCCCATCACATTAATAAACTGATGCCATGTAAAGAATAGTGTATGTGTGTGATAGGTAACGATTCCCTAGTGCAGAATATTGTGCCTTGTCTTCAGTGGTGCCAAGTCAGTTAATTGGATTATTCTCCATGCAAGGAATATGCACGATATCTTCAATATTAGTCTTTAACTCTCATCAGAGTGAAATCATTATCTTAACAGAATAACTCAAGTGTTGTCATGCAATAAAATTTATAACTGAAGTGTTGTCTTTTGATTAACTTAAGTGCCATCTTTAATTTTAATTAAAGTATAAATACTTTAATTAACTAATCCATTCATTCTAACACTTAGTTATATATTGTCTCTTCGGAGACATTCGAAAAAATTGGAATGATATAGAGAAGATTAGCATGGCCCTTGCGCAAGGATGACATGCACAAATCGAGAAATGGTCCAAATTTTTGAAAAGCACAATCATCGAAAAGAGGGGGCTCTAGAATGAGAGATCCCTATGGGGAAAACATGGAGGATGGAACAGTAAAATACTGTTTCTTACTGAAAAATCCAACATAAATAGGATAGGAACTCTATACATGGATAAATATATGAATAATAGATAAGTGATGATATTACATTTACAATGATGGGTCTTATATAATCCCATTGTGCCTTTACTAAGAGGCATGTCTTTTGATTTAATTAATTAATTAATCATTAGTATTAATATTGATGATATTATATATATATATATATATATATATATTATGTTATATTTTTATTTATATAACATTGTCTTTGTTAAAATTCCATATGCTAAGCTAGATTATCAGCATTTAATTTCAATTTCATAACAAAAGCATATATATGGGATCACTGAAAGAAACAGTATCACAAGAACAACACAAATTTATCTTGGGAAAACCCTAAAGGGAAAAAACCAGCAAAATCTTCCTCAATATAGATGTCCCAAAAAGATAAAAGGTAAAACCAAAAGACTGATCCTCCTCCTTCTCCAGCTACAACTCTCTCTCTCTCTCTCTCTCTCTCTAATGTGCTACACAAGTGAGTGTGAGTGTATTCCAAATGAGGAGCGCCTCACCTCTATTTATATTCTTTGGTCACTTAATATTTAACCATGTCATGTAGGCTCCAGTAACCACAACTGGGTTAACCTAATATAATAATACATTTCGGAGGGTACTAATGACCCGACTTACATCGGAGGGGACTTCCTCATGACTCTTAGTAGTTCTCCCAATAGGAACATCGAGGTACAAATTAATACAAGTAATTCTCCCGATAGGAACATCGAGGACCACAAAATATATTTAGAATATTCTTCGAAGTTACAATAATTCAACACTCCCCCTTAACGAGAAGGGTATTCTACAACAACATCAACAACAACAACAGTAGGAGAGAGAAGGCATCATCAACATCATCAGGGTGATACATCTATAAATTATTGGAAACTTTTCATCATATATTCTTCATCTTCAATCTTCAGTAGCAACAACACTTTGACCACTCGATTGATCAGCAACATCTTCATCAGCTCTTTGACCTTTCGATTAGCAACGTCATCATCATCACTTTGACCTTTTGATCAACAACATCATCATCAACAATTTGACCTTTTGATCAACAAAATCATCATCATCATATTCTGAAATTTTGATCATCGTCATCATCATCATCATACTCTGAAATTTCGATCAGCAACATCATCATCATCACACTCTGATCTTTTGATCAGTAGCATCATCATCATCACACTCTGATCTTTCGATCAGTAACATCATCATCATCACACTCTGATCTTTCTATCAATAACATCATCACCATCACACCCTGATCTTTCGATCAATAACATCATCACCATCACACTCTGATCTTTCGATCAGTAACAACATCATCATCACACTTTGGTCTTTCGATCAGTAACATCATCATCATCAACAACAACCTGCAATCCACAACATGAAGACGAAAGTCTTCAGATCACGTTTGGACTTAAAGTCCAAGGATGATACAATCCTACCACATTCTCGATAGCCGAGGCCACTGAGTACAATTACGAGATAATCACTCCCTATCACTGTAGGACTATGTCCAAGGATGATGCAATCCTACCACATTCACGGGGACCAAAATCTCTGGACACATTTTGAACAAAAGTTCAGGGATGATGCAATCCCACCACATTCATGGGGACCGAAGCCTCCAAATACATTTTGAACAGAAGTTCAGGGATGATGCAATCTCACCACATTCATGGGGATCGAAGCCTCCGGATACATTTTGAGTAGAAGTTCAGGTATGATGCAATCCCACCACATTCTCGAGGACTGAAGTCACCGGATCATTTATGGACAAATGTATTGGGATGATACAATCCCTCTTCATTCTCGAGGACCGAAGTCACTGGATCACTTTAGGACAAATGTCTAGGGATGATACAATCCCACTGCTACATCACTGCTCCCCCTTTCGAGGAAGGTCTTTCCGAACAACACCAAGATTTTCACGAAAGCATTTGAACTTTACCTGAGACAGAGGCTTCGTCAACACATCAACAACTTGTTCATCAGTACTCACATACTGGAGCTTTATGGCTCCCTTCTACATCATATCTCGAATGTAGAAATATCGGATTTCTATGTGCTTCGATATGTCGTGGAACACTAGGTTCTCTGTCATCTTTATACAACTTTGGTTATCACATAAAAACATGGTAGTATCCAACTCCAGGTTGAATAACCCTAACATCAGCTTCCGAATCCACATGGATTCACAACTAGCAGAGCAGGCTGCTATATATTCTGCTTCGGCCGTGCTAAGAGCAACACCAGACTGTTTCCTGCTAAACCATGAAATCATAGTAGATCCCATACTATAACATCTACCTGATGTGCTTTTCCTGTCTGAGACACTTCCAGCCCAATCTGCATCTGTGTAGCCATACAATATGTACTCATGGCTTCCATCATAGTATAGACCAAAGTCTATAGTCCCTTTCAGATATCTCATCACATGTTTTGCAGCTACCAGGTGAACACGTCTAGGTTGAACTAGATATTGAATCAAAGTGTTCACAACAAAACAAATATCAGGCCTAGTATTTGTTAGGTACATCAATGACCCAATGATCTGTCTGTATTGAGTCACATCCACTAACTCTGATGAGTCATTAGCTAACAACTTCAGGTTGGAATCCATGGGTGTGGCCATGGCTTTGCATTCCAACATATCAAATATTTTCAATATCTCTACTGCATACTTTCCCTGGTTGAGAAAGATTCCTTCTAAACTTTTCCATACTTCCAGACCTAGGAAATAATGCATTAACCCAAGGTATGTCATCTCAAATTCTTCAGCGAGTTTCTTCTTGCTTTCCATAATCTATCTCATTCCCTGTCAAAAAGTAAATCATCCACATATAATAATAGTATGATAGGTTCATCTTCTATAACCTTGAAGTAAAGGTTAGGATCGACTTTACTCTTGGAAAAGCCCATGCTTGTCAGGAAACTATCCATTCTTCCATTCCAAGCTCTGGGAGCTTGCTTCAGGCCATACAGGGCTTTCTTCAACTTGCATACATGAGTTCGTCTGTCTTCAACTTCAAATCCTTGTGGCTGCTCTATGTATACTTCTTCTTCAATCACACCATTTAGGAAGGCTGTTTTCACATCCGTCTGGTGTAAGCCCCACTTCATCATGGATGCAAGTGCCATGATAGCTCTAATAGAAGTATACTGTGCTACTGGGGCAAATGTCTCTTCATAATCAATTCCCTCTTTCTGAGAGAAACCTCTAGCCACAAATCTTGCTTTATACTTCTCGATACTTCCGTTAGCTACATGCTTTATCATGTAGATCCATTTGGAGGATACTACACTCTTTCCTTCTGGTTTGGGAACTATATCCCATACATCATTCTTCATTATTGACTGGTATTCTTCAGTCATTGCTTCTACCCATTCTTTATTTTGTACCGCTTCTTCGTAGTTTGTAGGTTCTTGATCTACAAGATCACACATCAAAGCTACATAGTTGGAAAAAGTCTTAGGCTTCTTACTTACCCTTGTGGAGCCTTCATGAGCTCCATATCTTTCTGCTTCTTGTATAATCTCTCTTGCCCAAGCAGGATTTCTCTTTCGTGATATCTCCATCGTAGGAGGTTCTTGTGGTTCTGTCATGTCATGTTCTTTAGGAGCTTCATCTTCAGGGAGGAAAGTAGTCTCTACTTTTCTGGGAGGTGCATCTTCCTCATACACTTCTTCACAGTTGGCATTTTCTAGATCTCTTGAGAGTCATTTCTTCACCAAAGGTTACATCTCTATTTATTTCCATGTGATGGAATCCGGGAATGTAAATTCTGAATTCCTTGGATACTTCACAGTATCCAACAAATATCCCCTTCTTTTCGGAAGGGTCTAAATTGGTTCTTTTCTCTTTTGGTATATGAATATATACTGGACAACCAAATATTTTGAGGTCACTTACCTCAGGATTCTTTCTTGTGAACATCTCTTCTAGAGTCTTGAATCCAAGAGCACTGTGAGATATTCTATTATGTACATACACAACAGTTCTTGCTGCTTCTGCCCATAGATACATTGGAAGATCTTGATCATATATCATTGTCTTCACTGCCTCCATGATGGTTCTGTTCTTTCTTTCTGCAACCCCATTATGTTGAGGATTGTAGGGAGTAGTTAGTTCCCTCTTAATTCTGGCATCTTTACAAAAGGCTTCAAACTCTTTTGAGGTATACTCTCCACCATTGTCTGATCAGAGTGTCTTTATTTTCTTGTCTGAAATATTCTCTATCAAGGTTTTGATTCTTTGAATTTCTCAAACACTTCACTATTTGCTTTTAAGAAGTATATCCAAGTCTTTCTTGAATAGTCATCAATAAATGTGATATAATATTCAAAGCCACTTAAGGATGTGGAAGACATTGGACCACACACAACCGAATGAATCAATTCCAACGTACCTTTTGTTTTTGTTTCGCTTTTCAGAAATGGATTCTTGATGTTCTTTCCTTTCGCACATCCTTTGCAAATGCCTTCATGTTTGATCTTCATGTTTGGTAATCCCATCACTACTTTGTTCACATGAGGTAGTGCTTTGTAATTGATGTGAGCAAGCCTTCTATGCCATAGTTCACTAGGATCAGTGGACTCATGAACAAGGGTTGTTTCTGAATGTCCCTTGAGTTTATACAGACCTCCTTCTTCTTCACTGATAACAAATGCATCTTCAATTTTCTTTCCTTTGGGCCACATGAGTACTTGACCATCTATGAATGCAACTCTGAATCCTTTCTTATCTAAGGCTGAGATAGAAAGTAGATTCTTCTTTAGACCAGGTACATACAATACTTCCTTCATCTTCAGGGGATTTCCTGAATCAAGCTTGTATCTTGCGTCACCAACTCCTTTGATTGGATATTGATAGTCATCTCCTAGGGATACTTTCTGAGGAGAGTTATTTTCTTCAAGTTTGGACAAAGTTTTCTTTTGTCCCATCATATGCTTTGAAGCATCACTATCAATAAGTGAAGTGTCTTCTCCAGGTGTTACAGACCCAGAGAGAGCAGAGAATAGTACATACTCTTCTGCATCTTCTTCTCTTGCTTGCTTTCTTGGAGGTTCTTCCTCTTCTTCTTCTTCATCCTCATCTTCAGCTAGATGATCATGATGTCTTTTGTTGTTGTTGATCCTCTTCTTATATTCTTGTTTCTTCATAGGACAATTTCTGGAAATGTGTCCTATCTTGTCACAATGGAAACATTGAAAGCCAAAGTAGTCCTTATTTGATAGACTTTCTCTTGATCTTCAGAACCTTCTGGGAGGTTGATGCTCCTTGTGGTTTCCCTTCTTGAAGTCGGGTTGATTTCTTCTTCTCTTGATATGAGTGGATAGGACTTGATCATCCTCCTTTAGTAAGGCTTCTCTATTTGCCACTCTAGTCTCCTCTTGAATGCAGTCTTCCCATACCACATCAAACTTCATGCTTTCCTTCCTGGCACACATCATTTGAATGAATGACTCCTAGGGTCTAGTGAGACCATTGAGAGTAGTCATAACCATCTCATCTTCATCAAGTTTGTCTCCAATGGATTCTAGTTGTTCTTTGATATGAGAAACCCTTATGAAGTAGTCCTGGATGGATTCTCCATGACTCATCTTGGTGCTCTTCAGTTGAGCTCTTAGATTCATCTTTTTGTTGATGTTTCTTGTTAGTAGGAATATTTCACCTTCTATGGACATAAGTTGTTCCTTTGGTCTGAATGGTTCATATCCAGAACAAATGAACGACAAAGGATGAAAACCCTCCCTGGATATCGTAGATACCTGGAATGCCTGCTTTGATAGTAAACCTATGTACATGTAATCAGATTAAACACACAAACACATCAAAGCTACCAGAACATAATCTATTAATCCATGTCAGTGACTAAGGAATCCAACAACATTTACATGTGAAATAAAAAAACAACAGTAAAGTGGGATGGAAATCAGCTTTGCATTAAGATTAAAATGGAGAAGTTTACAATCAATTAAGCCTTAGTGTTGACATGCATCTCCATGGAACCAAACACTTTCATCCCCATAAGCTCCAACTTTGCTCTCTATACTCTCCAATGGCTTGGGCCAAGTGGTCAATCCAACAGCATAACAATACTTCAATGGTTCCCCCCTCAACCATGGACATGAGCTTGTATTTATAAGGCTCAATGGATAGAAATGGTTGAGATATTTGTGGATGAGGTGGCCTCTAAGATCCTAGGATGAGGGATCTCGAGCTCAACTGACCCACACTGATAGGGATAAGGGAGGACATGAGGCTCATGATCTAGAAGCCTCGAGAATCTTCTCTTTTTCCCATTTTACCCAGGGTACCGCTTTTCTCCTTCTATGACAGAGCAGTTCAAGTAAGAAATGCTTATGGACTAAGGGCTATAAGCGGTGGCACCGCTTATGGATAACAAGGCATAGGCGGTGCGAGCAAGGTACTGCTCATGGATAAAGGGGAAAGCAAGGTGCTGAGTCTTTTTATGAAAGATTGATAATCAACATGGGTTTCCACTCCAAGTGCTGGGATTAAGGACAAATAGGTATTTCAAAGGTCTTATCACATGATGATGACAAGATTTTGGTATAACAAGATGCCCCTAAAAGCATGAGTCTTAGAGGGATACGATAAACAAGAGCTTTGAGAGAACAAGTCGTTGCTACGAGGTGAAAATGTCGGCTCGATCGGAGCATGTAGTCAAGTAGGCATCTGTAGTACATCAATATTTTTGACTCATAGACACAAGTAACCAACTCATGGATCCAGACCAATACAAGGCAGATCCATGGAAGGAATAAACAAGCATGGCTACTAGAATACAACGTAGATCCATGTGATAGGGGACTCAAACTTGGACGTAGCTACCAAACATACAATGTAGATCTATGTCATACATACGCAAATTTGAGCATAGCCACGACCATAAAAATGTGGATCCATGCTAGATATACAAAACTCCATCGCAACCTGGGGGAAAAGCAATGAGCGCTTTTAAACAAATGCCCAGCCTCTTCGTCTTGTCTTCCACAAAGTAAGATTTTATCCATGTGATTACAATGATCTGAAGTCTAACATGGTAGAAACCACTTGATTACCGGCCAATGATGTGAACCATTAACAAGTGCGAGGGAGATCACCATTAATGTCAATGATTCCTAAGGCACCCTAATACAATCTACTGAGTGTGAATAGATATCCTAATGTCGAACACCCAGTCGATTCTATCGATCAAAGGTCAATGATGTGAACCTATGTCAAGAGCGAGAGATTCTATCATTAAGGCATACAGATCTCAAGGTACTAAGTTTTTGTTTCTAAGACTATTTCCTGGATGATGAGATGATGTCGACGAGAATAGTCTTGTCGAAGGAGGGCCATGATGAGTCCCACATCAATGACACAAAACTTCGCACATAGTTCTGGAATGATGTGAATGTAGTAACCACAGGACTGACTCAAAAGTATTGACACATAAACTGTTTTGACTGCAGAGGTAAACTTCTTCAACTTCCCTTTGAACATCGGGTGGCACGACACAAGACTTGGCAGCATGACTAGACGGGACGGACACATAGTGCGACAATGGATAATGCATTCTTTTGAAAGACTCAAAGGAGTGGCATGACTCATGAAAGTGGATCGTCACGGAGATTAGTTGAATACCCAATTTTCTGACATGATGTGCAGACAAGTGCCATGTTCAAAGGTAATGACAAACTACTGCCATTTATTTGCAAAATGATTCCCTTCCCATTTCCCCCATCATGATCGATGAGTGCCTCTTTTCGATTTTACGAGTTGAAAGAGGGTAACAAACACTCAGTATAGCTTGTCCGAAGACAAGTCCAGACTCATATGTTTTACGAACCTGAGAGAGGAGGGGTTCGTTCCCAAAACGGGTCTCTCAATGTTCAATTTAACGAGTCCAATGAAACAAAACTCGGTATCGTTCATGTTTAGAGAGTCTGAACGATCATGGAAGAAGACTCCAGAGGGGTCCTTTTTCGTATGATTTAGTCTCTAAGGCCCGAAAAAGTGTAAAATCATACCTTAGAGAACTCTTCCAGTCGTGATTGGATGGAGTGTTCCTTTTTCGTAAATAGTCTATCCGAACCGAAAAATAGATAACCTACAGTTGGAGAGACGACTCTTCAAATGCTTTAATGAGTGTGAAGAAGACAATATCGCTCGACAATCTTTTCGTATTTAGGGAGCCCGAAAAGAGTTTAAAGAAGACTCCATTAGAATTTTTCATGTTTAAATCCAGAGCACGAAAAAGTAATAAACTAAGCTCAAACCACTTCTCATGTTTTAACCAGAGCACGAAAAATGAAAAGTAAGCTCAACACCTTCTTACTGTTTTTAACGAGCTCAAAGATCAGTTGAAAGAATGCTCGAAGATTGGTTTCATTTTTACGCAAGATCGAAACCAGTGGGTAAACTATGCTTGAAAAATCCCATTAACATGATATACAGAGGTTGAAATCTTGCCCCCAACATGATTGCTAGCGAAGCCTACCCCTAGCATGGTTGCTAGCGGCTTGACATGCCCCCAAGCTTCATTTCATTTGACTATTCTTCTTCCATACCCAACCTAAAAACCTGGTTACTAATGTGAAAATGTTCACTAGGGGGGTAGGAAGAACGAGAATCAGGCAGGTGAAAAGAAGGTTCAAGTTCTAACACTAAATCGAAGAATCAACTCAAGGGAAGAGGATCTGTTTCATTTTTACGCAAGCTTGAAACAAAAGGTAACTATGCTTGGAACATGGTTTCATTTTTATGCAAGCTTGAAACCAAAAAGGTGAACTATGCTTAAGGAAACCTACTTCATTTTTTAACGAGCTTGAAATAGAAAATGAACTATGCTCAGGAATGGTTTCATTTTTATGCAAGCTTGAAACCAAAAAGGTGAACTATGCTTAAGGAAACCTACTTCATTTTTTAACGAGCTTGAAATAGAAAATGAACTATGCTCAGGAATGGTTTCATTTTTATGCAAGCTTGAAACCAAAAGGTAAACTATGATTGAGGATATCCATTTCATTTTTTAACGAGCTTGACATAGAATGGGAACTTTGCTCACGAATGATTTCATTTTTATGCAAGCTTGAAACCAAAAGGTAAACTATGCTTGAGGAGATCTATTTCATTTTTTAACGAGCTTGACATAGAATGGGAACTTTGCCAAAAAATGATTTCATTTTTATGCAAGCTTGAAACCAAAAGGTAAACTATGCTTAAGGAGTGGTTTTATTTTTTAACGAGATTGAAACCAGAAGTAAACTATGCTCTCTAACCTGCTCCTACCCAACATGATATCTAGAGGTTGGTAGGTTGCCCCCATTACATAAAAGCTAGTGGCTTAGCTCCATTATGATGTCCATAGATTAGATCCATGCCCCCCCATTTGACCTATGATGGGAATAATTTAACTAGAAGAAGGGGAAGGAACCACAAGAACACGCGGCACATTCAGGGTAGTCTGATTACTAGGAGTAATGCGATGGTCAGGTGTAACAAAGGAAAGATGATCAATGGTCACAATATTCCCATCATGGGGAAAATGTATAACTCTAAAGAGTGTGGAGAAAGCAACCTTCATGGCATAAACATAATCAAGTCCAAGGAGTAGATTGAAATCTAAAGGACCTAGGACCACCATAACATCAATACAGACAGTTTTCCCTCCTATTGTAATAGGCAAGTATGGAAAGGTCCCTAAAGGTGCAGTAGGTCTTTGATTAAAAGCCAGTATCTGATTGATGGATGGCACAAGCTGAGGAGAGCCTAAATCTTGCCAAGCAGTTGAGGATAGAATACTAACAGAAGCCCCTTCGTCAACAATAGTGCGAAGAATCTGCCTAGCAGTAACATTCACAACTATCTGGAAAGGAACACTCAAATGAATACGAGACTCTATTAGGTTATTCCAGTCAAAGGAAATAACCTCACTACTCAGAGAGGGTTCTGTCGAAACAGACAAAATTTTCTCTTGTCGAGAACAATCATAACAAAGCATAAAAACTTCAGCAGGTTTCAATTCATTCTCCACTGGAAGAGAAGAACAAGATGAAGATTTGGTCAAAGAGACTACTTTAGTCTTAACACTCTCTGATGAAAGAGTGGGATTGGGTGGAAATGACACTGACTCAACCACTTTAACTTCACTCTCCAAAGGAAGAGTGGGATCAACCATAGATAAATCCGAATCGACCACTTGGTCAACTAGTGGGGGATCGAGGGATAACTTACTATCACTTGTTGGAATCACCTGTTGATGATCAGTAATATTTTCCAACCAACGCGAAGCTTCATCCATGCTTGGACAAAGAAAAGTACAATGCATAGCCTTGCATATCAAACAAGGATACAAGACTTTACCCTTACGACCTTTTACCAATGGGTCACTGGTTGAGGGAGTATCATCAACATGATGATCAGAGGTTGATGACACAGATGGTTCAGATCTTTTAGACCACTCTTCTTGTACACGAGAGAGATCGGGACACTCCTTAAGAAGGTGGTCCCCCTTGCAAAGCTTACAAGGGAGCTTGGGTTTTCCGAGTGTTCTCTTAGAACGAGCACCATCAAGAGCAGATGGTTGCTACTTTTTCTCTTTCTTATCCTTCTTCTTTTTACCCTTCCCTTTCTTCTTCTTCTTATCCACATGACTACTAACCATAGAGCTTTGGTCAATCGAAGAAGAAGAAAGGGGTGGAACATCAACCGATGAAGAAGGAGAGGGATTAGGTTGAGGTTGATTCTCTCCCAGAGGAGAGGTGACATTTGAGACATTAGGTGTAACAGGAATTATCGGATTAAAAATCCAGACCAGTAATCCTATAGTTAATCAAGGAAGATTTAGAGTGCCAATAAAGGGAGGACCAATACCTTCACTTGGAGGGAATACAAAAGGTACACCTTGGAAAGGGACCTCTTGAGTGGTAGTCCTAGATTGGGATGCCATCTCTAAACTCTCTAATAACCCCCTAACTACCACGCACAAGCAAGTACTACTCAAACTAAAAGCAATAAGAAAACATGTGAAAGGAGTGGATAAGAGTCAGGAACCTCACATGACATGCCAAAAGGATAACTCATATGGTTTGAGGATTCCTAAAAGGGTCTCCCGATATACGCAAGGTACATGGGAGCTCAAATCAGTAGCAGTGCTGTCTAATGCATAACCGTTCACAAGGGGCCTTCCTATATACAATTGATTACGTGAAGAACCTTTCTATATACCTCAAGAGTATGTGAAAGGCCGTTCGATATACCCATGGTACGTGGAAGAACTGCGCGAGTCCCGGGATGTAATGCGGACAAGTAACGACAGCTCCTATGCTTAACGACGCCCGAACATGTCTCTAACTTATCACTCAAATTGCTGATATTTTTAACCTAGTAATACCGTTAATTTTATCTTGTGCGGTTAGGTGGAACCATGGAGTGAAAATTTTTAATTAAAGAATATGCACACTGATCTATATGATAATGCAAGTTTTCCTCTTCAATGAAATTCTACCTAAGAAAAGGAGAGAGATTTACTTTTCTTCCAAAAAATGAACACCCGAATGCAAATGAAATTCTATCTTTTCAAACGAAAAGTGAAATATCAATGCACCCCAAACAATCTTCAAAGCAAATAAAAAAGAGATCTAGAGAACATCAAACATAAATAAACCAAAAATGTTTCCTATCTTTTCATGCTTGAAAAAGATGCATAAAAACTTAATGGAAAGATGATTTCATTAACGTTTCCAAACAAAACTAACTCTAATGCACGCAAAGATGAAAACAAATATTTATTCTTAATGAAAGTAAGATCTATAATTTCAAAAAATCATGCACAAAACAAGAAGAAAATCGTCCAACAATGTTTGCGAATAAAGCAAAGCAGAGAGAAAACTAAAACTTCTCTTTGAAACATACAAGGAAACAAAGAACCAATCTTTCCTACCAAGCACTAAAAAAATCAGCATACAAAAGGAAACAAGAATCGCCCCAAGCAAAGAAAGACTCAAAACAACATGGATCACTCATGCATTCCTAGTCCAAAACAAACCAAAGCATACCCAAGAAAATGAAATGTATATTTCCGATTCCAATGAATAATATCTACAGAAAAGAGCAAGAGGTTTCAAGCAAAGGAAATAATGTAAGCTCCAATACAAGAAACATAAACTCTCTTTGAATGCAAAAAGAATATAACAATCAAAGCGACTACAGAATATACAATTCATGGCTCCTCCCAGCCGTGAGGGAGCATTTTTTTCAAAAATACACTTCATTTTCATCGAAAAGTAAGCCAAAAACACACAAAAATCAAAATACAACATTTGGAACAAGGCCTACCTGGCACTATGCAGATGAAGTTGCTGACAGGTGGTTTTGAGGCAGAATCGCTCCTTGCTCACTGGATTCAGGCTGTGGCACCGCGTATTGCTAACTAGACTCAGGCGGTGGCACCGCTCCTTACCAACAGAACATGTGAGGTTCCCTGAATAGATCCAAAACACATAGAGAACGACAGATCAAGTCTGAAAAAGACCAGATCAAGGTAAAAACTGATATATTGAGAGTGAGAAAGAGCATAAAAGATCAAAAATAATTAAGATCTAGACAGATCTAGAAGTTTCAAAGCAAAATCCACTGAGTCAGATAGTAGATATGACTGAAGAGAGTTAGAGAAGCAGCCTGGATTCGAACAAGAGTTGAAGAACTGAGGAAGATCAGATCAAATGATATGTTTATTCATTCCCCAGTAGAGTTGCCAGATTTGTTAGCAGGAGTATTTCACCTTCTGCGGACAGAAGTTGTTCCTCTGGTCTGAATGGTTCAGATCCAGAACAAATGAACGACAAAGGATGAAGACCCTCCTTGGATATCGTAGATACCTGGAATTCCTACTTCGATAGTAAATCTGTGTACCTATAATCAGATTAAACACGCAAACACATCAAAGCTACAGGAACATAATCTATTAATCCATGTCAGTGACTAAGGAATCCAGCAACATTCACATGTGAAATCAAACAACAACAGTAAAGTGGGACGGAAATCAACTTTGCATTAAAACTAAAACGAAGAAGTTTACAACCAATTAAGCCTTAGTGTTGACATGCATCTCCATGAAACCAAACACTTTCATCCCCATAAGCTCCAAAATTTCTCTCTATGCTCTCCAATGGCTTAGGCCAAGTGGTCAATCCAACAACATAACAATACCTCAATGGTTCCCCCCTAAACCATGGACATGAGGTTGTATTTATAAGGCTCAATGGATAGAAATGGTTGAGATATTTGTGGATGAGGTGGCCTCTAAGATCCTAGGATGAGGGATCTTGAGCTCAACTGACCCACAATGATAGGGATAAGGGAAGACATGAGGCTCATGATCTAGAAGCCTCGAGAATCTTCTCTTTTTCCCATTTTACCCAAGGTACCGCTTTTCTCCTTCTATGACAGAGTGGTTCAGGTAAGAAATGCTTATGGACCAAGGGTTATAAGTGGTGGCACCGCTTATGGATAACAAGGCACAGGCGGTGCGAGCAAGGTACCACTCATGGATAAAGGGGAAAGCACGGTGCTGAGTCTTTTTATGAAAGATTGACAATCAACATGGGTTTCCACTCCAAGTGCTGGGATTAAGGACAAATAGGTATGTCAAAGGTATTATCACATGATGATGACAAGATTTTGGTATAACATTTCTACCTTCATACATTCTGGATAGGGCATCATACATTTGTTTTGGATTCTTCTTGGATGACACTTGAGGGATCAAGTGATCCTTGATAGAGTCAACATTAATCCTTTGTGCCCTAATCACATCCTTCTTGTGTTTCTCCTTAGCTTCAGCTTCTTCAAGTTCTACAAATTCCTCTTTGATATACTTATCAAGATAATTCTCTTGGATAATGAGACCAATCCTGTATTTCCATGCTCAGAAATTCTCTATGCCTTCTAGCTTGTCCTCAAGCTTAGTGCTTGGGGCCATATTGTCAGAAAATCACAAAAAATTGAAATTCTGCGGAATGAGAAATTGAACTTACCAGGAGATGAGCTTGAATGAGGTGAGTTGACTGGTGTGCTTGGTTTCTGGAGATCTCAATTCTTCACCTTCCAAATCAGACTTGCAAGATTAAGATTCTGCAACTTTCAGCTATTTTCTGGTCCAACAGTTTTCTGGTGCAGCTGTCAAACTAGGGTTTGACTTTCCCGGAGACTCACTCACCCAAAAAACTTGATTCTAGGCTCAATAGATGTGCTTTGGGAGGGTGCAACTTTCTATGCAAGCAGTTTTCCAAAAATCAAATTTTTTTCTGAAACCCTAATTTCTTCCAAGGAGAGAGAGAGGGCTTTTTCACGTTGTGAAAGCTGTCCTATTCAGGCTAGCTCTGATACCATGTTAAAATTCCATATGCTAAGCTAGATTATCATCATTTAATTTCAATTTCATAATAAAAGCATATATAAAGGATCACTGAAAGAAATAATATCACAAGAACAACACAAATTTATCCTAGGAAAACCCTAAAGGGAAAAACCCCGCAAAAGCTTCCTCAATATAGATGCCCCAAAAAGATAAAAGGTAAAATCAAAAGACTGATCCTCCTCCTTCTCCAGCTTCAACTCTCTCTCTCTCTCTCTCTCTCTCTAATGTGCTACACAAGTGAGTGTGAGTGTATTCCAAATGAGGAGCGCCTCACCTCTATTTATATTCTTTCGTTCACTTAATATTTAACCCTATCATGTAGGCTCGAGTAACCACAACTGGGTTAACCTAATATAATAATACATTTCAGAGGGTACAAATGACCTGAATTACAATGGAGGGACTTCCTCATGACTCTTAGTAATTCTCCCATTAGGAACATTGGGGACCACAAAATATATTTAGAATATTCTTCGAAGTTACAATAATTCAATAGTCTTCTCCTTAGAGAAGCTTTGTCCTCAAAGCTTAGAGAAGACATGGCTTACGTTTGATTTTTTTCTTGAATGTTATCTCTCAATTTTTTTGTGTTTAGCCATTGCGACATTTGATGAAACTAGGCGATACGAGTTACAAATTCCCTAGAAGAACTACCGCATCGCCTTTGATGTGGTCCATCCCAAATCTATTTTTATCGAAGCTATTTAATCATTGTGTGGGATGGGTCTTCTTGTTTATTATTTTGTATTTTGATTTGATGTTCTTGCTCATTTGACCTTATCTCTCCTCTGTATGTGTTCATTTTGACCTTGTTGTTGGTCAAAAGGACGTTTATAATTGAGGTGTCAATAAGGAGTTTTTGTTGTTTGTTCTTTTGCTGGATTGACTTATTTTTTAATTGTATTGATGACTGGATTTGTATTTGCTTCTTTTTCCTCAACTTCTTTTTTGAGCCCAAAGGTTTTTATGTCCTTTCCTGAATGTTCGCCAACTTGCTTCTGAGTAAATCTTTATCGTTCTTAAGATTCCTGATCGTTTCTTCTTGCGATTTCACATTGTCTTTAAACTCTAATAGTTTCTTTTGCAGATCTCAATTTCCTCTTCTAACTGTTGATTGCGTTGAAACTTGTCCTTTGCCTTCTTGATTTGCAGAAGTAATTTCTGGTTATGATCTCTTAGATGAGATATCTCTTCTTTTTCACCTACAATAACCTTGTTGAAATTATCTTCAAGGGGGATTGGATACCTGTGTAGAGTTTTAGTTCTCGACGCGTTTCGGACTGCATAGTTGAGTCCATCTTCAAGAGAAAACATATCTCAATTAAAAGCTGCACGAATTTTTACTATTTATATTGCTGTGTTATGATCTCCAGTTTAATTTTTGAGAGCCGACTATTATTTCATTAATGTGTAAAAGTACACATGAATTTTATTAATTAAATGTCTTATTAATAATAATAAATGTATATATGTGTATTATCTAGTATACATAGGTGAGACAGGACGCTCAATTCAGACAAGGTTAAAGGAGCATTGTGCAGATGTTACCCATGGAAGAATTAAGAAATCAGCAGTAGCTGAGCACTCATCAAAGACTAACCACCATGTATGCATTGAAGAAGCAAAAGTCTTAGCAATTGAGGAGAATTACAACAAGAGACGCATACGTGAAGCAATTGAGATTGAGAAACACCCAAAAAACTTCAATAGGGACGATGGCCTTACCATCGGTGACACATGGAAACCGATCATTCACTCCCTACAAAACATAAAAATTAAAAATTAAAAATAAAAAATAAAAAATTAAAATTAAAAAAAATTAAGAGATAAAAAAATTAAAAATTTTTAATAAAAATTTTTTAATAAAATTTTTTTAATAAAAATAAATAACAATTATAAAAAGTTAAAATTTTTTTAGTAACAATTATAAAAATTTAAACTAAAAAAATTTAATTCTAAGTTCAAAATTCTTATAAAAAAATTTAATTCTAAGTTCAAAATTCTTATAAAAGTACAACTTTTAACTAGTAAACTATAATATTCTAAGAAATATTATTAACAAACTTTTAAATTATTTATTGAATATATTTTAAGAACATATTAAATTGTTATTTTACAACATAACAAAAACATAACTTTTAATTAAAATAAGGTTTAAATTCAAAATTAAAAATTTATGTAAAATTTTTTACATAATCACATTAATCTATTACTAGATAATACACATATATACATTTATTATTATTAATAAGACATTTAATTAATAAAATTCATGTGTACTTTTACACATTAATGAAATAATAGTCGGCTCTCAAAAATTAAACTGGAGATCATAACACAGCAATATAAATAGTAAAAATTCGTGCAGCTTTTAATTGAGATATGTTTTCTCTTGAAGATGGACTCAACTATGCAGTCCGAAACGCGTCGAGAACTAAAACTCTACACAGGTATCCAATCCCCCTTGAAGATAACTGCAACCTGTGAAAGCCTTAATGAAACCTTGTTGAAATTGTTCTGTATCGTCTGTATTGATTTCTCATTCCATTGTGACAACATATTTGATGTTTCTTTGAAGTCTTTAGATGATGCGACCTCTGATTCTGTCTTCATGTTATTGTTTGACAATGTGATTTTTTTTCTTTTAATGTCAGAAACTTTTTTTCAGAATTTAAGATAAAAGCCCCCAATGTTTTTACCCACGGTAATCCCAAAACTAGGTCACCGTTACTACTCCACAAGGATTTAACTATAAATTGTGAAACACCAGTATATTCTCCAATGTTCCATTGTAAATTTCTTATTGCATATTCTTTGTTATTCCAAAAGTATAACCTTTCACTTATATTTGTCCTCAAAATCACTAACTCATTAGCAAATTCATCACTAATATAATTATTGCGTTCGCTGGGAGCAATAGAAATAGTAATGTCTTTCCCTCTAATTGTTCCTTTTATTTGGAGTAACATTGAAACATAAGTTTTTAAAGTGCTTGGAAATATTCGTTGTTTTTCCTCATGAGATTCCATTTTGTTATGCTTCTTGTCCCAATATATATCAAAGAAAGACATATTTTATCGTGTATAGTATACTATATTTTTCAATAATTAGTTTCTTCCCCTAAAGACTTCTTGTAGATTGGGTGGTTGAGAGGAATGTTTGTTACCTTCCCCACCTAAGTTCAAATCTCACTTTCTTCTTAGTAGCAATTGTTATGCACTTTTAGATTTTTTTTCCCCTGAAGTTTTGTAAAATGGTGTAGACTGGGTGGTTGGGAGGAATGAGTGTTACCTTACCCACCCAGGTTCAAATCTCGTTTTTTTATTTGTTGTTGGAGAATAAACCCAAACCCACTTATTAAGAAACCATTCGTCCTGTGCACCTTCCCTTTCTTCTTTTTGATCTTTAATTTCCTTCAAGTATGCAACAGAATAATATTTTTTGTAATGAGATTTTGAATAATGGACAAGGAACTTTAAAAAAAAATCTTGGTCAAAGACCTAGATGCAGAGAAACTCTGAAATGTTTATCAGACAAGGTCTAATAGAGGGTGTGGCCAAGGGTCAGAATCAGAACTAGCTTTGATACCACTAGACTCTTGGTACAACCGTATCCGGTTGGACTGTTAAGAGTTGAATTTGACTTTCATGATGAGTAATAATTTAGGAATAAATTGATAGATGATGGTTACAAAATTACAATGAAGCTCTCCTTTATAAGGATTGAGAAAGCATAGTGAAGGGTTACACCCTTTCACCAGTAACTAATAATCTATTTATTTCTAAATAAAAATTGATTAAATATTCACAACATTGCCTTCCCCTTGGGAAAGCTTTATCCTCAAAGCTTGAGTATTTCCCTAATGTCGTCCTTCAATCTGATTTTGTGTCGGTATTAGAATCAGATGAGATTTCTTGTGTAGAGACTTGCACTTCTTTTCCATTAATGATTCTGCACTGTATTGTCTGACTGTTCCTACATTTATGGCCTGGGGTCTAGTCATCACCACATCGACGACATATGTTTTTCTTCTTTTTTCTATTATCAAGGTAACTGTTAGATGTTTTCGACCTATTTTCAATTTCATAGGCGTATGATTGAGGTTTGTGGCATTGATGACTGGGTGACCAATTATCTTCACAGTACCTACATTGTGTCTCTTTTTCTTGTCGATAATGGTTATCGCCTCTTATTTTTATTCCTGCCAATTTGCGTTCTACGACTTTTTCATTGTCTTGTTACTTCTACGTTAGGTATGTCATGCGACTTCAATTCTTTTTGGAGGTATGGTTTAAGACCTCCTAAATAGGTTTCGAGTCTTTGTTTGTCAGACAACCCAAATACTCATGTTGATAAGGATTCCCACTGATGTGTGAATTCCTGAACGCTTCTGACCTGTTGTAATTTGGTAAGTTTACTGAAAAATCCATCTTCTCTGATTCCGGGTGTAGGCAAAATTGTCTCTCTTCCACCATAAGTACCAATTATAGGCATACCCTTCCATATGCATTGGTGTATATTTCACCTTCTCTTCGTCATATTGAATATTGTAAATTTCAAAGTATTATTCCGCTTTGTTTAGCCAGACCATGCATTGGTCTTCACTTCCATTGTATTTCGACAACTCTATCTTTTCCTTAGGTGGGTAAACTATGTAAGGATGATATTGATTGCCTTTTGCTTTATGGTTTGATGGTGGCTTAGAGCTATTGGACGATGCAACCGACATATTTGAACCTCTTCATTGTTGGTGGTGAGTTTTAGCCTTTTCCTTCTCTACTATCTTGCTTATAACGCCTATTTTGTTGTTTAATCATGCCTCCATATATGGTATTACTCTTGTTTCTATATCTTAATTAAGCGTCGCATTGTTAATATTATTTCTTTTTGAAAATCTTCTTGATTCTTGGAAAGTGCTTCCCGTGTGGAAACATGAAATGAGGTCTAACATGTCTGGACCGCTGACATGGTTTGTACTAGGCATTAGTTTTTGTAACACCTCCATTAATGTATTATGGTTCTGTGCCATGGTGCTCAAAATCTGTGTTATGGTGTTCATTTTGTCATCCAAGTCTTTTTGTTTCTCCTTCATGATGTCTAATTTTTGATCTAGCCTTCTTTCTAGTACCATAACAATTTCATCTTTGATCTCTTTCTTCAGCACTGTATTGTTATTTTTTATCTCTTCCTTCAAGCTTTTTTGGTTAGCGACAAGGGACTTGATGTCCTTCTCCATTTTTTTGATTTTCTCTTTTAGTTCCTCCATGGTCTTGGACCTTGTATGTAGAGGTGTGTACTTTGACGCTATTTTGGCTTGTGAGGGGTGGAATTGTTTTTTGGAATAATAATAAATATTAATTAATTAATATTATTATTGTTTTTTATAAACTATATAATATTTTGGTATATAGTTTTTTTGAAAGTTTAAAAATAAATATTATAATAATAATATATTATTGTTATATATAATATTTAATTTTTATTAAATATTGTTTTTTTTGCAGGTTTTAGGGTTGGCGTGATGGAAGGTCGTAAGGTGGCGCCCATGGGGATGATGGAAGGAGGATGGCGCATCGACCAGGCAAAGCTGCAACGAAGTGGGAAAGCATCACAGGGTGGGAGAGATGCAGTGTGGACGTGGAGGGAGGAAGCACAGAAGAGATGGGAGCATGGGAATTGTTAGCAGTGCGAGGAGTTGGAGTGGTGGGTGGGGAGAAGCGTACGGGTAGGAAGCAACGTAGCAGGAGGGTGGAGGATGAAGTGGGGTGTATAAGAATGAGCGTGGGAGGATGAACAGAGGGAGAAACACGAGCTGTGCAAAAGAAAACTGTAGATGTGTGGACGCGGGCGATGAGTAGGTTGAGGGAAGAATATTGGGTGGATATGATAAGGAGAAGCGGGGTGAAAACGGAGTGGATGAGCCGAATACGACCTCAGTGCTGAAGGAGAGAATCCTCTCTGATACCACTTGGTACAACCGTATCCGGTTGGACTGTTAAGAGTCGAATCCGAGTTTCATGATGAGTAATAATATAGGAATAAATTGATAGATGATGGTTACAAAATTACAATGAAGCTTGCCTTTATATGGCTTGAGCAAGCATAGTGAAGGCTTACACCCTTTCACCAGTAACTAAAAATCTATTTATTTATAAATAATAATATTATTAAACAATAATATTATAAAATATTCACAACAGAGGACTTGATGTCTGAGCTAGATCTGCTAGATCCTCCATTAAAAAAAGGAAAGTATACTTGGAGTAATAGAATATTGGGTGTGGGATACATTGCGGTCAGGCTTGACCATTTCTTGGTAAGCACTTCCTTCCTACAAAATATCTCATTCCTGCTTCCTTTCCTTTACCCTCTACGGCTTCAAATCACAAGTCGATCTCCTTGGTGCTCTCCACCTCTGTAAACCTTGGCCCCATTCCCTTTCGTTTTAACTCCTCTTGGCTTCATGAGGAAAAATTCATGGGCCTAATAAAAAATGCTTGGAGAATGTCTTGCATTGGCTCTCCTAGCTTCTTTTGGGAGAACAAGCTAAGAAAGGTACGCTATGAGCTAAAAGAATGGGTGAAAACAGAGTATAAAAATCCTAACAGTAGGAAAATACAGATGAAATGTAGACTAGCTGCCCTGCAATCCAAGATGGAGAATGAGGAAATTACCCCTCTTCTTACCAGTCAAGAAAAATACTTGAATCTTAAGATCCTCAACGCAGCTATAGGTGAGGAAGAGGGATGGAGGATGAAATCCAGACAAATTTGGTTAAAAGGTGGGGATAGTAACACAAATTACTTCCAAAAACAAATAAAAGCAAGGCTAGGCTTCAACATGAACAAATAATTAAAGGATAAATACGGTAAAAGGATGGTGGAATAGGATGAGATTAAGACTCACATCTTCCAGCACTTCAGAGATCTCTACGTGGACAAGGATGAGATCAATCCCATAGCGTAGGATGACCTCCTCTACATAATACCTCCTCTTATTTCGGAAAATGACAACAAGGATCTATCAAAACCCATAATGGATTTTGAGATCAAAGATGCCATTTGGTCATTGCAAGTTGACAAATCTCCTGGGCTTGATGGTTTCATGATAAATTTTTATAGAGCAGCTTGGGATATCATCAAGGAAGATCTAAAAAAATGCTAAATTAGACGAGGAAAAAGGAAAAGGTTGGGGGGGCTACCAACTCTTCCTTTCTCACCTTGATACCAAAAGAAAAAACTTCGTTACAATAGACCACTTCAGTCCTATTTCAATTTGTAATATCTCTTACAAATCCTTTCAAAAATACCGACCACAAGAATGAAGAAAATCATGGGAAGGCTAATCTCAGATACTCATGGAGGATTTGTTGCTGGGCATCAAATACTTGACAACGTCATTATTGTCCAGGAAGCAATTCACTCCAGCATGGAAGACAAGCAACAAGGTAGGGTTATAAAGCTCGATATGGCTAACACTTTTGATCAAGTAAATCACTTCTTTCTGTTCAAAATCATGTCAAAGTTTGTGTTTTCTATAAGGTTCATTAGATGGATTAAGGCTTGCATTAGTAACCCCTGGATTACTCCACTGGTAAAAGGTAGGCAAACCAAATTCTTTCAAGCCACCAGGGGAATCCACCAAGGCTTCCCGCTGTCTCCATATCTCTACCGTCTGGTCACGGACTCTATCAGCAAAAAGATGCAGCAACAACAACAAAATGGGGATCTCAAAGGTTTGAAAATTGCAAGAGGAGTCTGATCTGCAAACCATGCACAATTTGCTGATGACACAATTTTGCTTGGGGGCACGTCCACTGTCATAGTAGAAAGGTGCAAGAGAGTTCTCTCCACCTTCCTCAAAGCACCAAATGGTAAGATCAATGCTGCTAAATCAAAATTTTATGGTTGGAATTGCCTCCTTAGAACCATGGGGAGGATATCAAGAATCCTTGGATTCGAGGGACTAACAGTTTAGAACTCATTCAGTTGTTTGGGCATTCCCATATTCAAGGGGAAAAAAAGAAGGTAGACTGGAATGGTCTGATTGACAAAATAAAATAAAAAATCAATTCTTAGGGAACTAGATGGCTCAACCCAGCAAGAAAATGAGTTATTGTGAAAGTTGTCCTCTCTACCTTTCTGATTTTTGTGTACTCAATTTCATTCGCTCCTAATCAAATTATATAGGAAATCAATAGAGAAATCTGAAAATTTCTTTGGAAAGGAGGAAAGTATACCAACACAAAAAAATTCAATCTGATAGACTGGGACATCGTGTGTAGCCCAAAGCAATGTGGCAGAGCAGGAGTAAGAGATCCTCAAATCATGAACTTATCTCTCGGTGCAAATTTTTTATGGAGAATAGTCTCTGGTGAAAGCGCTTGGTGGAAAAAGGCCCCACAGAAAAAAATACATGGCAGGCAACAAAAGAAACTGCATTGAGAATATGAATATGACCAGAGCTGGGTCTCCAATTTGGGATCTCTGCAAAAAGGCGACGTACATCATCCAAGCAAATATTTACTGGACAACAAGAATTGGAAAAAGAATCAAAATCTGGCATGATAAAATTGGATCGAATTCCTTGACTAACTTTTGCTAGGAATTAAATGAGCTGAAGACTTGGCTTGATCAAAACAACATCAACACTCTCCACTATTTATCAGACTGGAAAAATAGTGGGATATGGAAAGGGTGGAAGAGACTTGAACCCCTAGCGTATATTCAAATTGATTTCAGAGCACTCCTCTCGCTTTTACACATACATGCTCCAATTCACAACAACATAACAAATAGTTGCGGTTGGGGAAAGACTGGTGCATACACGGTGAAAGAAGGATATCATATGGTTTATAGAAATAAGAACATGTTCATAAAAGACAACATGTGGAATAAAATATGGAGCTGCAGTGGTTTTCCAAAGATCAACGTCTTTTTTTGTATCCTTGCACATCGTAAAACTCTCACATATGAGAATTTGAGGAAGAGAGGATTGTAGGGCCAATACGTTGCATCCTGTGTAAAGAGGTAGAGGAAATCTTGGAGCATGTTTTCACTGAATGTAAATTCATGCAGGAAGTCTGGAGTAATGAGCTCAGATATTTAAATATGAACATTACAATGCCAATGAACTAGAATGATCTATTCTTCAGCTGGAAAGATTACTACCAGGGATCTTTCAACCAAAAAGCAGAATTTGCTAGATCTTAGGAAGCTCTCCCAAGATTTATTTGTTGGAAAATTTGGACCGTGAGGAACAAGGAAATATTTGAAGGAATAAACTCAAGCACTAATAATATTTCTGCCTTGAAAAAGGCCCTTTAGGTGGACTCTTTATCCACGAGAGGAATGAAAAGCATAAACAAAGAACCTCTAACAGTTGAAGAAAGAGCACGGATGGCCGACCTCCTTTGGCATCCTTCCCCTTGTTCCTGGTTAAACCCCAAAAAGAAGTCGAGACTTTCGAGCTGCAAGATAAGGATGCGCAATGAAGAATTTCAAAATTGGTGGACAAATATAGGAAGTAGTTCCTTGTTCTTTGATGATGCCTTGAAAGGCAATCCAGGGCTAGCAGGCGTAGGTGGAGTAATATTTAACACCAAGGGGAACAAGAAAAAAGAATACGCATTGGGACAACAACGAATAATTGAGCAGAATGACTCGCTTTAATTAAAGGTTTGGAGCTGGCCAGAGACATGGGGATTGAAGAAATGAGCGTCATAGGAGATTCCCTAATTGCCATTAGGGAAGCAAGAAATATCTCTAGAAATCAGAAGAGTCCATCCTCCAAGATGCATCACCTCCTCTTCTGTCTAGTCAAGGAATTTAAAACAATTATCTTCCTTCATGTTTTGAGAGGCCAAAACCATCAGGCAGATAGCATGGCTGATAAAGGGGTTGGCTTGCATTGCGGTGTTTTAGAAAATGATAACGTCAATCTTGAAAACATTTGGATCCCTTAACTCTGTTTTGTTTAGGCAATGTTTTGCTTCTGCATATTATTGCTTGGGCAATATGTAAGGAGATATAGTTTCCACAATTTAGGCATTTTTCATGATAGCTACAAGCTAGAGAAGGATGAACAAGGTGTAAAGGACGCCTCCCTATTATGGGAGCAATCCTATTTGTATTATGTATCCTCCTCCTTTTATATATAATAAAAAAACACTCAGCCGTTTCTGTTAAAAAAAACACTTAGTTATATATTATTAACTTAATCATGCTAATTAATTTACTTTGCATGGATCATATAAACTTTATCACTAAAGTTTCTATAATTGAAGCTTACAATTTCGAGTTCTCTTGGACATCTTTAGGCAATTCAAATTCTCTTATGCATTATGTTTTTCATTGTTTATGTATTTATCTTACTACATGGTCCACATGTGTTTATTAATTCATCATATCATATTATACTCACAAGAATTGTCACTTGTTATGATCATATTATATTAATCTTAGACCATATAATCATTACTAAAGTAATTCACTCTAAGGGTAGCTAATCCCTAAAGGAGAATTAATATCAATCTGTGATCATGCTTAGTAATACATCACATAACATCTATGCTTCAACATGCAAAGAATTTCACCTCTATAACTAGAGGCCCAAATCTATGGGTATCCACTCTCTGGATGACCTCATGAGAATCAATGACTTGATATTACCACAAGTTCGACTTAATATTAGACACAAGATTTTACAATTATAACATCACCACCTCAATCATATGAAGATACTTAGGAATTGGTATTAACTACAAACCCGATGTAATATCCTTGATCTGATATCAGACTCATAATACTAACTGTGCTGCTGAAGTAATTAAAATGTGCAATTAAAAGTTACAATTAAACTAGTCACTACTTAATGCAGGGAAAATTATAGGCAACATGGGAAAATATGGGAATGGTAGTGGGCTAATGGAATAGACCAAGAGAAAAATTTAGATAGAGAGATTTCTTTTCCTAAGCACTTGGATGTGGGGTCCTTTTAGGTTTCGAAATCAGCTCCGTTGAAGTCTACTCCCACGCTCCTGGGTGTCCCAACCGTGCAAACTAGGAATAAACCATAACCTCCAATCAACTAGTGGCTAGGATTGTGTTACGAGAATTTTAGGAATATATCATGAAGGTATATAACAAAATATTTAGGTTTTAACATATCATAGGAAAGAAAATTACTTCTACAGGTTGCAAAGTTGAAACTAGCTCTTAGGACATCTCACTAGCTTCGTCTCCATGCTTTCCCAAACAAGTAAAGGAGGCTAAGAATCCTCTGTTTCATACATTGGAGGATTATATATACATGTCAATAACACATCAGAACAAGAATGATAATATTTGGTGGACCATAGGTCGAATTATGCAATTTATGGTGAAACTAGTCAATTCTAGGTGCAAATATAGACTAGGTTGTGTAAAAAGTGAGTAAACTCAGTCATACAAAGTCAGACTGATATAAAAATTACAAAGCATGATAATAACATCAGTTTAAAGCCATGTATGCCAAATTAACTCTCAAAAAATAAACAAGATAACTCTCTTTAAGAAGATGCATCAATACCGTGCATTTTAGAAGAAAAAATCAAAGGAAGACTTGGAGATTTGAACCCTCAAGTATTGGAAACTTATAGATCTGATAAAGACACCTGATACACAATCATTAATGGTTGGAATCTGCTATCATATCGTGAATCAAACTCTAGGTGGATGCTCCTGAGCTTCTGTATGACCTACAATGAAGATGGGGAGAAGAGAGGGAGATAGGAACATGGGACTTGGAGCGCATCACCAAAGAGAACTCAAGATCATCACTCAGTATTGAAGACAAGATTCACATAACATCAAAAAATAACAAAACCAAACTAAATAATGGTGTTGGAATTATCCTTAAGTAGAACTTGGGTGACTTGTTGAACAAGTCCAACACCTGTTGAGCAAGTTGCCACTTGTTAAACTCTCACCCTAATCCAATGGTGTGCCCTCCTTGAAGAAAATAACATGTATGAGTCATGTATGATGTTTTCCTGTCATTAAGTTTTCATCAAAATAGAAATTGCGCCCTCCTTTGATCTAGATTTTCCTTCTTTTACCATGATTGCTTTTCCTGCACTTTCTGCTTTTGTAACTACTCATCATAATAGAAACTGCACCCTCCTTTGGCCCAGAGTTTTTTGCTTTTACCCTGATTTATTTTCCTGCACTTTCTACTTTTGTAACTGCTGACTTTTATTTGCTTTTGGACAGTTTCCATATTTTCCTGACTGCTTCCTTTTTTAGTTTCTATTTAACATACGCAAGTTGACTTGCCCCAATGCACCTTCCTTGACATGGAAACTAATTTCCACATATATTATTTACATATTAATTAATAATGAATAAAAATAATTCATAATTGGAAACTAACTTGGTATAATCCTCCTAAGTAAGAATTTAACAAAATTCCCTAGGTGAATTAATTATTGTCACTTTTAATCCCCTAGGTATTTGGCAACGTCAACACTTTATGTCCTTCTAAGAAGGGACATTACAGTGATCCCCTCCCAAGTATGTTTGTCCTCAAGCAGAAGAAATCCAAGGTGCTGCAAAATTTTTTCACCCAAAAAAGTCATTCCCCCATGTAGGAGAACTGGTAAATGATACCACATAGATGGACTCATGTGAAGAAAGGTTTACTTTCTCCATCAAGACTGCAGGTAAAGCTTCTCCAAAGACAAGCAATACCAAGGTCCCATTGCTTGCATTCCATCCCCTTCAGCGAGAATGCCTTCCAACACAAATCGTCAGACAAAAGTATGCCTAGATTCCATTTCATCAACTGTAAGTATCCAAATGTCCCTTCCACTTTTGCAAAGATGTCATTCAAAGGAATGCCAGGGTCCCAATGTCTCAACTGCATCCTCCCAAACATCAATAACCACCATAAAATTTTATCATCACAGAAAATGAAAATGAGGATGTGAAAATCATACCACCACACTAACAATTGATCACTCCCCATGCCAAACTGAATATCATTGAGACTCTCCCACCAAGCATGGAACCAAATTATCTTGAGACTCTCTAAAGTATGCAAATCCATGTGCAAGCTAGCATGGAAACTCACATCACTACTTCCATGAAGACACATGTGGTTATCCCATTCCCCTCCATGCATATCGAGAGCATCATATAACAACCATACATGCTCATGCCACTGCTCATATAATTTTTTTGATGTGTCTAATGTCTCTCCATTGATGCAAGCAAGATGTTTACCGTCCAATGCACACATCCCAATCATGTGTCTATCCACCCTATCAATGGATGAACAAACTTTCATGTTGAATGATTCAAGTGGGAATAATTCATCTACTACTGATGCAATTGTCAAACCACATGGATTGACCATCAATCCCTCAACTGGAAGAGTGGGAGTATCATGCTCGTCCTATGGCATCAACATAAAAAATCCTTTCACCCAATTTTCAACCCCACATGATGTGGCTGAAATAGAAGTGTGGGGTGAAGAATTGTAAACCAACTCCCTGCAATGCCCATCCATCAAGCAAATGGAGGCATAAATTCCTCCATCGGTTGGCTCAGTGATAGTGTGATCATGTGCCTCCTCCAAAATTGTACAACATTTTCCTAGAGGCAACTCATAATATCTTAGGAACCATGCAAGTGCTTGGTATTCATCTTGCTTGATCTCAAACTCCTCAAGCACATGAAAATCAAAATGAAACTCATGTGCACGTGTATGGGAGGTATCTAATGGCTACAAAATAAGTCTTTGTTGTTGTTCACATATCAGGACAATGCCAGTCACAACAAAAAATTTATTGCATAAATACAATTATTTACCTCCCAAGGCCTTCATTCCAAAGATGTCTCTATCCACCCAATCAATGGATGAATAAGGACTTTTATTTGCTGATCCATATGGAATGTCATCATCCACATCCTCTAGAGTAGAATATACCATCTATAAGGGTATGTCACAAGGTGTCTCCTTCAAAGCATGCATGTCAAACAACCCTGTACTGATGCAAGCATTTCTAGTGCATCCTTGATACTCTATTTTAGTGATATATTTATCTACCCAATCCATGAATAAATAATCATATTTGCTTGTTGATTCAATTGGAATGTCCTCAGCCATATTTCCCATAGCTAAGAACACTTCATTCTTCCTCTGGCCAAGATTTTATTCGTGATAGCTTTTCACAAGCATCTGCAAATATTCTCCTTCCTCATGGTTTTCCTCCACATGAGGTTCCTTAAACACATCCAAAGTAGTTCCTACCATGTGCACATGATTCTTTTCCATGTGTTGCAGCTGCAACGTTTTCCCAAATTTTCTAAAAATTTTGGACCCTCCTTTTAATCTTATCTTGCGTGGATTTGTTTTGGATTGCTGAACTTTGTTGTTCTTTTGCTACATTTGGATCTTTTGAGGTTGAATTGAGGTACATTTTTTTTATCATTTTTGGAGGTTGAATGACTATCTTTTGTCTGCTGATGCTGTTGACTTGAACTTGAAGTTTTGGTTTGTTAATAATTTAGCTGTCGAAAGTTTATTGAACAGTGCATCGGGGCCGTAGTCCTCTATGCAGTCATCATTACGGAAGATAACTTATGAATGTACCGACGGACAATCATGTTTTTCGTCGATGTTTTTTTTATCTCCTTTGTTTATTTTTTCAAATTTTTTTGATTATCGGCGTTTTCTGTTTTATCACTATCGGAACTTTAGTCCTGTGCATTACCACCGTTTCAGATGATAGATTGCAAGAACCCCGAAGAAAGCCCATGTATTTGCCGATTTTGTGGGTTTTTGTTTTAAATGATTTGCTTTCTTTCACTATCGAGATTGTGTTTGACATTTGATCGGAGGACTAGTCCTTTGCTTCTCCGATTTGCGGTCCTCCGAGTTTTTCGTTCACCGATGTTTTGTTCTGATTTTTCGTCGATATTTTCTATTGCCATGGAACCCTTAGTCCATGTGACTTCCACTGTTACGACTCCTCATTGAACTAGCCATCCGATGCTGTAGTGGTTCCGAGGTCCGATGCTTGACTACGACGACACTTAGTGTTTTTTCTCACCGACATTGTGGAGACCTGAGTTTGTCCGTCACCCACCGTTGCGGCTCCTCATTGAACTGATCCTCCGATGCTTAGTGTTTTTTGCTTTCGACTGTCGGTAGGGTTTTCTCACCGTTTGTTGTGCTGTCACTCTATTTTATGGGTTGGCGGAGTTTTCCCATGGGCGTTGGTCAAGACAAGGTTTCTGAGATGAAGAGCGCAGTTTGGGGGTTTGGTGTTTTGAGGAATGGTGGTCACTTTGTCATTCTTCATGCTTTCATAAGAGGATGTCGAATTGGTCCATATGTGGCCTGGATTGAGATAAAAGTTTGTTTTTCAAACTTGTGTTTTTAGTTCGGACAGTGGATTTAGAGGATTTTCAGGCCCAGCTTGCAGGATTCTCTTTGCCTTATCTTTTCATACTTAGATTTGTTTATAGTTCATTTCACAGAATGCATGTATTGATATAATTTGTGTTACTTTGTCAAACGCTAAGCGATGTAAGGACTGGTTATTCATGACAGGGTTATTGCTGCTGTAGAGAAGACATGCCTAGAAGACAAAAGAGAAAGAAAATGTAGAAGTAGAGATGAGGATAGAGAAGAAGAAATTCAGGTCTAAGTTCAACAGGATCTAGCAAGGGACCAACAGATTATTGAGCATAATAAATAGAAGCAGAGGTCCAGGCTTGGAAAAGTTCGTCAGTTACCAAGCTGGTCCCTTTTCATAAAAGTGCTCTTAAATTGTAAATCTGAAATGTAACGTTTGTATGAATCATGAGCACTCACAAAAAGGACGAAATTGTGAGATTAAACGGCTGGGGGAGCCCAAAGGTTACCGAGGGGTATCCCAAGAGTTTTGCTTGTAGTATAAGTACAAGAGAATTAAATAGAATAGGGGATTTTTTCCTTTGACACTTATGAGAACCTATTGTAATAAGAACTATTTCCTTTTGCAATAAGAATTACAATTTTCCTGTTGGAGAAAGATTGGTGGAAATTTTCAAATGTTGTGCCATGGATGTGTTGAATGTGAACTATTTCGTTTTCAGCTTTGTGTCCATTAACTGTGAGATCGTTCTAACTCTTTGAACCTATGTTCTTGTATGAATGCTCTCTAGTTTATTCTATGAAATTTCCACTATGAGTAATGAATGCTGTTCATAAACAATTAGCTACTTGGTTGTTCATATATCTATAAATGTTCATGTATTTTGAAATAAGTAACAACTATCTGTGATTTTTCTTAATGCATGCGCAAAACACATTACTCATTGATGAATGATAATCTTGCTCCCTAGGGATAGGTTAGATAGTTAGTTTTATTTTCTTGCTGTGTGTGATTTAGATGCGAGAGAGTTAAGACGAGAGGTAAGAACCTGCACATCACATTGTGACGCTCCTCATATTCTCTATCAAAGCGCTTGCATCTCATACTTAAACATAAAAACTAAAACATACACAGTGGACTGGGCCGCAATCGGTAAAACCTTTTATTTTTGGTTACTTTGACCTACGGTAGCCAGACCGTAAACCAAATGGATTCCCCATACCAAATAGTAACGAGCTAGTTGGGAACGTTTACTAGGGATAATCCCGTGCTATTGTTGCCTGCGATTTTCCATGCATCAACAATTTTTTGGTTCTAGAAGGAGGGCATCCAGTGCATGGCTGGTCGAGGAAACTCATTTCCTCGAAATTACTCAACTGGTAACAGTTCTGATAGCAGTTTGTTTCCCAATCCAATTCCTGAAGAGAAAGGTAAAGAACATCTGTATTCTATCGATAACGAAGTAGTTAATGATCTAAGAAGACATACTAGGGAATATGTGAAGAAGATTGGAGGATTACCAATTATTCCTGTCTTACCCAGAAGAGAATATAAGAAGAAAGAATGCCCTATATTGGAAGACGCAGTATTGGTTGGAGATTTTGAAGAACTAGTAGAAACAACCTTACAGGAAGTTGTTCAACCTCTGAATCAGTTGGGCCCAGATACACCTTACGGTTCACTGGTTCATACCCCTGTTCATTCACCACCTCATTCTCCACCCAGACTCATGGCAGGCGTAAACGAAAATCAGCCACCCAACCCACCGAATCCACCACCTGCTTGGAAGGCTAGGTCACCTTTAAACCTGGCACCTCCTTTGCATGACTTACCTCAGGATTTTGAGAAAATGTTGCCCAAGTTTGACCCAAGTGAAAAGGTTTTAGTAGATGATAAATTGCAAAGATTCTACTTGGCTATAGAAGGACTAAGGGCTGGCGAACATGAAGATGTAGTATGCAGATTGTTTCCACATACCCTGAAAGGAGCAACAAACTCATGGTATTTTGCCCTGCCTGCAAACTTAATCCCAGATTGGGACACATTTGAAAGGATATTCAGAAATAAATATGCAGCCCAGAAAACTCATGCAGCCCTAATGAAAGGATTATGTGCTTTGAAGAAAGAAAGAAAAGAGAAAGTGCATAGTTTCACCCAAAGGTTTGCTGCTTATCTTAAGAATTTTTCTGCAACTGATAAACCATCTAATAAGGTTTTGATCGAATACTATGCTTCAGCTTTAGGGCCTAACTTGGCCATGTTTTCCAAGATGCAAGTCAAACCTACGTTGTCAGAAACATATGAGGAAGCGGAGAGAGTAGAAGCTGAAAAAGAGAGCATAGAAGATTATCCTGAGCAGTCGGGAGAAATTTTTTTTGGTAAGAAAGCCTTATTATTGTCTAAGCCTAAGGAGGAGCAGTCACATGACTTTGAAGGAATGTTGAAGATGATGCTGAAACTATCTAACAAAATAATAGATTTGGAAAAGGAAAAAGAAGCTCAGAAATCTTATAAGCCTTACTATAAAAGAAGAGAAGACAACACTCAATCTAAACCTCCTCCACACAGTCCTGCATCAATGAACTTAACAGAGGTGGGTATGGATAACTTTTGCACCTTCCATCAACAGCCCCATTCTGAAAAAAATTGTCCTCAATGGATAAATTCAATGACATTAGTAATGAATCAACTATTGGACTCTAAACTAACAAAATCTGATGATGATGAAGAAAAGGGAAATAAATCCACAGAAAAACAAGAGGATGATGCTCTGGTTTTATGGGACTGTGTCACACTTTTTGATACAGAAGACGAAGGTACTCTAAACCATGAAGAAATATCAGAAACAACCGTGACGACAAGAAGTCAAGGTTTGTTAAATAAACACAAATCAGTAATCCTGAAAATTAAGAGACTTCAAAAGAACGTAAAGAAAATTCAGAAGAGCACCACATCTGATAAAATACCTGAATTCACGATTATGAGTTAGGATCCAAAGCAAATCAACATGCCTGTTAAGCCCATTGAGGAGAAGACTGATGATGTAAAAAAGAATCTCAAAGAACATA
Organism: Pseudotsuga menziesii; assembly: GCA_001517045.1. NCBI lineage: Eukaryota > Viridiplantae > Streptophyta > Pinopsida > Pinales > Pinaceae > Pseudotsuga > Pseudotsuga menziesii. The sequence continues at coordinate 581,803 of LPNX010350449.1, read as the reverse complement.
AGATGTAATATGACATTGTGGAAGATATTAAAAGGGCTAAGGAAAATATCTCATTGTTTGAAATGTGTAATATGCCTCAGCAGAAAGAAAGATTGTTAAAAGCACTTGAAACACCTGAAAAGCTTCCCACCGACAATCAACCCCAAGAAGAAGAAATTGGTGAAGCAAGTGTGGGAGGTAAGCCTAAATGCAAAACCCCACCTTTTCTCCTGACCTTTGAAATTTTGAACCATGACGTGCACAACTGTTTGGTAGACTCAGGGGCATCAGTCTATGTTATGCCACTTTCAGTTTGCAAAAAGATAAATGGACAGCCTAAACCATCCACATGGCAGGTTATTCATTTAGATAGAACAAATGTGAAGGTAATTGGGGAGTTGGAGGATGTTTTGATTCGATTATCTTCAAATGAAAAGGTATGTCAGTTCATCGATATTGTAGTAGCAGACATACCTGAGGCTTATGGACTTGTTTTGAGTCGGGATTGGTCAGCAAAGCTAAATGGATATTTTGCCTCTGATTGGTCACATTTGTGGTTTCCTTATAAGCGAAGCCCCAATCAAATTAAAGTATTAAGAGAGCCCCACATGAAGCACAATGTTACTCAGTTGGAGGGTAAGAATGAACCAGTGAATTCTGTATTGGGCAATTACTTCATTGAACTAGAACCGGGAAACTACCAAGCAGAAGAAGCCAGCGGTACACCAGACACACAGCCCGATCTCCTTTAGTTTTCACAGGCTGATGAATTTGACTGTAAAATAGTAGACTCAGTTTCAGATGTAGTTGTTGATTCAAGTACAATAAAAGTAGATAGTTTTTGGACACTTTTTTTTATGGATCTAAAACTTTGGAAGGATCAGGAGCTGGATGTGTCCTGATTGATCCAAAGAAAAATAAACACTTTCTTTCATGTAGATTAGAGTTTGAATGTACCAATAACACAATTGAATATGAAGCTTTAGTTCAAGGAGTAAGAAAAGCAATTGAATTAAAAGTAGAAAATATGAAAGTGTATGGGGATTCTGAAATAATTGTTAAGCAAATTCGAAAACAGATACATTGCATCTCACCTCATTTAAAAGCTTATCAGAATGAAGTGTGGGATTTGCTGACAAATTTTTATGTATTTAATATTGTATCTATTCCTAGACTTAAGAATGCAGCGGCTGACTTGTTAGCTACCTCAGTTGCAAGGCTTGTACCTACAAATAACAAGTGTTCTATTGAATTACTTTTCAGGCCTTTGTTTCCAGACATGATTACTAATCTACGAGTTTTTGATGATGATCAACAAATCTTAGAATGTTTGATGAATGATGAAACTTTCAAAGGGGCAATTATCGATGACGAAGAACACCAAGTTGTGTTAAACTTCGACAACTTCATTCCCAAAGGGGTCAGAACCTTAGAGTGGATGTTTAATTTAGACAACAAATTCAAAAGACCAGCAAATGTCAAGACTCATAGCTCGTCTTTGCAATTCGAGCTGATAAATCTGGGAACTAAAGTTAAACCCAAATATGTAAATTTGGGAAAGTGTTGCTCTCTAGGTGAAAGAAATAAGTTCATTAGTTTTTTCAAACAATACAAAGATGTATTTGCTTGGAGATATGAAGAGCTTAAAACATATGACACCAAGATTATTCAACACATCATTCCTATTAGATCTAGAGTCAAGCCTTATCAGCAACCTTTTGAGGAAGATGCATCCAAAACTGGAGCCTTTAATTTAGAATGAAGTAAAAAAGTTATTGGATTCCAAAATTATATTCAAAGTCAGACACTCGGAATGGGTTTCAAATTTGGTACCAGTAAGGAAGAAATCTGGAGAAATCAGGCTATGTGTGGATTTCAGAAACCTAAATCGTGCTTCAGAAAAAGACAACTATCCAGTCCCACCAATGGAACATATATTGCAGATGGTTTCAGGTTCTGAGTTATTTTCATTATTAGATGGATTCTTTGTCTACAATAAAGTGTTAGTAGCTGAAGAAGACAGACTTAAAACTACTTTCAGAACAAAATGGGGAAATTTTGCTTACAAAAGGATGCCCTTTGGACTCATCAACGCTAGAGCTACTTTCCAGAGGGCTATGTATATAGCTTTCCACGGTCTAATTGGCCATAGTGTTGTAGTATATCTCTATGATGTCACAATATTTTCAAAGAAGAGAGAAGAACACACATTCCATCTAAAACAAATTTTTGAGCGTTGTCGAAAATACGACATCTCACTGAATCCAAGGAAATGTGTGTTTGCTATTACAGAAGGAAAGCTACTGGGTCACGTGGTGTCTAAAAAGGGAATCTCCATGGACCTAGAAAGGATCAAAGCCATCGAAAAGATCCCCTTACTTCATAATAAAAAAGGTATGAAATCATTCATGGGGACAATAAATTTCGTGCGAAGGTTTGTGCCAGATTTCGCTCAAATTGTTAAACCTTTGCAGCAAATCGTGAAACAAAGTGTACAATTCAAATGGAATGATGTAGAGAAGAATGCATTCAGTAAAATAAAGACATCTATTGCTCATGCACCCTCTCTCAAAAGTCCAAATTTTGAGAAGGATTTTATTTTGTACACTTTCGCATCTGATGCTTCATTAGCAGTGGTGCTTACTCAGATGGAAGATGGGGGAGATGAGTACCCCATATCATTTATGAGCACTGGTTTGTAGGGGGGAAAATTGAATTACCTAGCCGTGGATAAACAAGCATATGCAGTCTTCAAAGCGGTAAAACAATTTAGGCTATACATACTTAAGAACCAGACGAAGGTAATAGTTCCACACCCAGCTGTAAGGTCTCTTTTCGTACAAAAGGAGTTAGGAGAAAGAAGAGGCAACTGGGTAACAACTTTGTAAGAATATGACCTTGAATCCAAAACAACGTCCATAGTTAAAGGGAAAGGACTGTGCAAATTAATGGCCGAAGGTAAAAACAATGAAGAAGACGATTGGGAAAATGAAGCTGAATTACATATGATGGATGCATGCCCTCTTTTCACAGCTCCAGATTCCTGGTACCGAGACCTTGTTCATTACCTTCGGGAAGGATTGTTGCTGGAACATTGGAATTCCAAACAACGAAGATCGTTGCGCCTTAAATTAGCTGCGTATCAGATCATTGATATAATTTTATTCAGGAAGAATTATGATGGAGTCCTTCTCATATGCTTAGAGAAAGAAGACCCAAAAAAGGTCATAACAGAGTTACATGATGGGCCTGCTAGAGGTCATTTTTCCGGAGATATGACAGCTCACAAGATTCTCAAAGCCAGATACTATGGGCCCACGCTGTTCAAGGATGCGCATTCCCATGTTAGAAAGTGTGACATCTACCAGAGGTGTGGGGGAAGACAAGCCAAAGTAGCAGGACCATTGAATCCTGTGATGATAACGGAACCATTTGAGCAGTGGGGGATTGATATCATTGGAGAAATAAAACCAAATTCTTCCTTGCAACACAAATATATTTTAACGGCAACTGACTACTTCACTAGATGGGTCGAGGCCATTCCGTTACGTAAAGTCAATGAAGATGCGGTCATGGATTTCTTGCAAGATCATATTATGACCAAGTTTGGGGTTCCAATTTCCCTGGTTTTCGATAATGCTACTTATTTTTTTCTATTAGATTAACTGCATTTGCTCATGAAAGAGGAATTAAGTTGCATTATTCTGCGAACTATTACCCACAAGGAAATGGTTTGGCAGAATCTACCAACAAGAATATGATTAGAATCTTAAAAAAGACTATGATAGAAAACCAGAGAAGTTGGCATTTAGCATTACCGAACGCTCTTTGGGCTGATAGGGTCACACCCAAGAATTCCTTAGGTGTGTCACCATATACCCTTGTTTATGGAAAAGAGCCTATACTTCCTCCTAACATTATGCTACCATCTTCCATAATAGCTCAAGAGTCTAGAGGCACAGATAACGAAATCATGCAAATTAGAATCTATAATCTTTTGAAGGTGGAAGAGTCTAGGTCCAGGGCCAAAGAACATTTTAAGCAACAACAGGAAGTAGTGAAAAGGTGGTTTGATAAGCACAAAACTGGAAAAAAGGAATTTGAAGTGGGAGACCTGGTTCTGAAGTGGGATCACCCGCATGATGAAAAGGGGAACCACACAAAGTTTCAATAGTTATGGGTAGGCCCTTTTCAGATTGCAGCAAAACTTGGCCCCTCAAAAATTGCAAGATTTACAGGGCTGGGAAGAGAACTTACCAGTTAATGGTTTAGTTCTCAAACCTTATTTTTCCTGATTTTTGTTTTTTGTTTTGTACATAAATAAACTGATTTTGTTGTATGTTTGATTTATTTTATTTCTACTTGTTTTTAGTTTAGATTTTGATTGATTTCATTAAAAGAGGCAAACTTTTGGTTGCATGGAGGGCATCAGAATTCTGGATTAACTAAACTCCTTGAGTGTAATACTGTGTACTATTGTTTTATCTGAAAGAATTTCTTCTAGTTTAGCAGTTTTCCTGAATGGCTATGAACACATTGAAGTCCTACTTAATCCTTGTAAAATAACTCAGGATCAAAAGGTCTGGAATACTATTTCGAGGCTCCATCCATCTCACATTTAAAAATGTCCTAGGGGGTGACAGTAAAAGACCCATGGAAAGGAAGCAGGGTAAACAGTATATTATATATAAATGATCCCATGCCAAGAATTGAAAGCCAAAAGGAAAATAAGAGTAAAAAAACTCCTATGAAAGCAATATATATCAAAACAAAGTACTGAATCATATAAGTACAAAATTGCCAAAGTTCTTCTCCGTCCGTGAGCTGAAAATTAAATACATCTCTCACACAAAAGGACACTATGGATAGAGGAGCCTGAATAAAATTCAAAAAGAAAGGCATGCAGGAGGACTCATAAAAGGACAAAAAAGTCCAAAATTATGAAAAGTGCAAAATGGCATGGGAATGAGGAACAAATGAATATTTCTATTTACCATATGTTACAATCCCGTGGTGTCCAAGCTGGAAGCTACCCGAAGACAGAGGTAAAAAATGAAACTCATATCCCTGGCCTCAAAAGAGTTATCTTGACTTTGAAATCTTGGTTTCCATTTTCCTAAATTGGACTATCATCAATGATTAAAAGTACATACAGTTGCCATTTGAGAAATCCAAACATCTAGAAGAATTCAACATATTGGTTTTATTGTCAAACAGTCTGTTACTAAGGAAGAAATTGTCCAGAGATCTGGGTTCACCAGGTAGTCACCAATTGTTGCAGCTGCAACTTTTTCCCAAATTTCCTAAAAATTTTGGACCCTCCTTTTAATCGTATCTTGCCTGGATTTGTTTTGGATTGCTGAACTTTGTTGTTCTTTTGCTACATTTGGATCTTTTGAGGTTGAATTGAGGTACATTGTTTATCATTTTTGGAGGTTGAATGACTATCTTTTGTCTGCTGATGCTGTTGACTTGAACATGAAGTTTTGGTTTGTTAATAATTTAGATGTCGAAAGTTTATTGAACAGTGCATCGGGGCCGTAATCTTCTACGCAGCTGCCGTTGCGGAAGCTAACTTATGAATGTCTTGATGGACAGTCATGTTTTTTGTAGATGTTTTTTTTATCTCCTTTGTTTATTTTTTCAAAAAGTTTTGATTATCGACATTTTCTGTTTTATCACTATCAGAGCTTTAGTCTTGTGCATTGCCGTCGTTTTGGATGGCAGATTGTAAGCACCCCGAAGAAAGCCCATGTATTTGTCGATTCTGTGGGTTTTTGTTTTAAATGATTTGCTTTCTTTCACTATCGAGATTGTGTTTGACATTTGATCGAAGGACTAGTCCTTTGCTTCTCCGATTTGTGGTCCTCCGAGTTTTCCGTTCACCAATGTTTTGTTCTGATTTTTCGGCGATATTTTCTATTGTCACGGAACCCTTAGTCCATGTGACTTCCGTCGTTACCGCTCCTCATTGAACTGGCCGTCCGATGCTGTAGTGGTTTCGAGGTCCGATGCTTGACTACGACGACAGTTAGTGTTTTTTCTTGCCGACATTGCAGAGACTTGAGTTTGTCCATCACCCACCATTGCGGCTCCTCATTGAACTGATCTTCCGATGCTTAGTGTTTTTTGCTTCCGACTGTCGATAGGGTTTTCCCACCATTTGTTGTGCTGTCACTCTATTTTATGGGATGGCGGAGTTTTCCTATGGGCGCTGGTCAAGTCAAGGTTTCTGAGATGAAGAGCACAGTTTGGGGGTTTGGTGTTTTGAGGAATGGTGGTTACTTTGTCATTCTTCATGCTTTCATCGGAGGATGTCGAATTGGTCCAAATGCGGCCTAGATTGAGATAAAAGTTTGTTTTTCAAACTTGTGTTTTTAGTTCGGATAGTGGATTTAGAGGATTTTCAGGACCAGCTTGCAGGATTCTCTTTGCCTTATCTTTTCATACTTTAGATTTGTTTATAGTTCATTTCACAGAATGCATGTATTGATACAATTTGTATTACTTTGTCAAACGCTAAGCGATGTAAGAACTGGTTATTCATGACAGGGTTATTACTGCTGTAGAGAAGACATGTCTAGAAGACAAAAGAGAAAGAAAATGCAGAAGCAGAGATGAGGATAGAGAAGAAGAAAGTTAGGTCTAATTTCAACAGGATCTAGCAAGGGACCAATGGATTATTGAGCATAATAAATAGAAGCAGAGGTCCAGGCTTGGAAAAGTTCGTCAGTTACCAAGCTGGTCCCTTTTCATAAAAGTGCTTTTAAATCATAAATCTGAAATGTAACGTTTGTATGAATCATGAGCACTCACAAAAAAGACAAAATTGTGAGATTAAACGGCTGGGGGAGCCCAAAGGTTACCGAGGGGTAGCCCAAGAGTTTTGCTTGTAGTATAAGTATAGGAGAATTAGACAGAATAGGGGACTTTTTCATTTGAGACTTCTGAGAACCTGTTGTAAGAAGAACTATTTCCTTTTGAAATAAGAATTACAATTTTCATGTCGGAGAAAGCTTGGTGGAACTTTTCAAATGCTGTGCCATGGATGTGTTGAATGTGAACTATTTCGTTTTCAGCTTTGTGTCCATTAATTGTGAGATCGTTCTAACTCTTTGAACCTATGTTCTTGTATGAATGCTCTCTAGTTTATTCTATGAAATTTCCACTATGAGTAATGAATATTGTTCATAAACAATTAGTTATCTAGTTGTTCATATATCTATAAATGTTCATGTATTTTGAAATAGGTAACAACTATCTATGATTTTTCTTAATGCATGCTCAAAACACATTACTCATTGATGAATGATAATCTTGCTCCCTAGGGATAGGTTAGATAGTTAGTTTTAATGTCTTACTGTGTGTGATTTAGATGCAAGAGAGTTAAGATGAGAGGTAAGAACCCGCGCATCACGTTGTGACGCTCCTCGTATTCTCTATCAATCTTCATTCTTAGATAGGCACTTGCATCTCATACTTAAACATAAAAACTAAAACATACACGGTGGACCCGGCTGCAACTGGTAAAACCTTTTATTTTTGTTTACTTTGACCTACGGTAGCCGGACCGTAAACTGAATTCCCCATACCAAACAGTAACGGGCTAGTTGGGAACGTTTACTGGGGAGAATCCCTTGCTGTTGTTTCCTACGATTTTCCAGGCCTCAACACCATGCAATATGGGGGGTGTGGTACATTCAAATCCCTTTGAATTTGATCAATTTGCAAACTTGAATCTTGAAGAGCTTATTGGGTTCTTTTCAAGGAATCATATGTAGCCTCCCCTTTACTATGGATTCTTTCAAACTCTTGTGTTTCCCTCTCGAATGCACAATGGGACATTTCAGCCACCATGAGGAGATGATCTCTATCAGATAGTAAGTTTACATAGCTCTCCTTCATCTTGGCCATGCCTTCTTTGAGTGCTATGAACTCTTCCAAAAAGGATTCTCCTTCCAACTCTCCTACAAAAGATTTCCAACAACATCTTGTCACCAAGGCATTGATGTCAACAAGGTTGTTCATGGCTGCCATAATATTCTCTTTGTCCTCCTTTAGTGATCCCCTCAACTGATGTGGCTCATAAAGAAGATCCTCCACCAAGGTTTCTCCTTCCAATGCCTGACACATAAGACCATATTTCTTGTGGCATGGATCCATAATACATATTTCATTTTCAACATACCAGTCAACTTTTGAATCTTCTGTAAAATCACTTCCATGATATGAAGTGGAGGGTGTCTCTGAAAGTTGTAATGAAATGCGGTCTTTGCATAGATCAGAAAGTACATCATACCTTGGAATTTCATCTTCCTCACCTTTATGTAGGGGCACTATGGTGGCCTACTCTTCCACCAAGTTCTTTGGTTCACACCCAAGTGGTGTGGCCTTGTCTTCTTCTTCATTATGAGGCTCGAGAGGTGATGTTGGTCATCTGGGCAGACCCAGGTTTACTATAATGAACCAACAACACCCCTAGCTCACTGGCCCTTTCGGCGACAGACCGCGAAGCGGCCTGAAGTCTCACCCGAAGTGATCCTAATGGGTTGGTCAAGGACTCAAGTGTCTCGACCAAGTTCTGTATGGCATCTTGATTGCGTGTTGCAGCTCTTCTTATCCCGCGAGGTGTCTATCTGCGAAGCGATGCACAGTTTCCTCTTACTCGCGATGAATCCAACCTCTACCACATCGTCGCGTCCTGGTCAACACGTAACTCTCTCCTACGCCCGATCCTCAACCCGCGGTACCGCGCACCACAACTCCTCTGCTGGTGCGATATCGCCTCCCTGCGATATCCTACCGTCGCGACTCAGCGTACTTATCGTTACTCGAGTTCAACTTACAGGACTCAACATACAAGGCTGTTTTATACTGCGACTCTTAACTGTCTTGAGTGGGACTTAGACAAACTCTTATACAGAATACTTAAAGACTTCACTTGCATTTATCCTTCTATAATGCAGTAACTGAATAAGTCATACATACATTAAGTTTAAGCAAAGTTCATGTAATGAATGACAGATATAACAAGTAGATGCAATCACATGAATCAAACACATAACACTCTGATTTTACGTGGTTCACTTCCAGGGTGGAAGTTACGTCCACATAACTGTGTTTCTATATTATAACTTGAGAGAGGTACACAGTTCTGCTGCACCGCATATGCAGCTAGAGATCTTCTGGGTAACTCTGCACTCACTGCCTGGAGCCCTTCTCTCTTAGATCTCTTCTCTATCTCTATATTTCCTTCTTACAATATACTCTCTCTCTCTCTCTCTCTCTCTGTCAATCCCTATAGATTGTTACATACATGTTCAATGAGCTAGCTACTGGTTACAGTAAGATACTATAGACTGAATACAGAACCAAAGCTCAACTCTATTACAATACTAGGTAACTGTGAGCTAACAGACTCAATGGTTAACTAGCGGGATGGCTTAAAATATGCTCAAAATGCCAATACGCCAACCAACCCTTTACAATACAAAATACATCCCTTTATAGGTGGCCCGAAGGTCTCGCCATTACAACACTGTGGGCCTGTCCCAACAGTAACCCAAAACCATAACTAGTGATAGGCGGCATATCTGTACTTGGGGTAGCTGCTTTTCATCACACCACTGCTCTCTGCAGTCTTCCATGCTTCTCGGCACTGACCATGGGTACTATGCACCGCTTCCCTTTTTCTGTCCTTCGTCTTCAATACCTCGGCCTCGTCGCTCCTTTTCCTTTATGAGGGTAGCTGAGCCCTCTTGTCTTCGCTACTGCCTTCAATGCAGTGGTTGAGCTCTCTCTTCTCGGCCACTTAGGTACTGTCGTCTTCTTTGACTTCTCTGTTCCAACAGTCACGGTTTTCGGCTCTGCTCTGCAGATAGAACCATGCTACGGTGTTGTAGCTTCACCTTATCTCTTCGTCTCCGCCAAACTATCCATCTGCCAAAACGACAAATTTTCCTGTAGCTACAGGACTCTGCTCCAACAGTCCCCTAACACTTACTTGTGGCTCATCCCCGAGCCACTAGACTCCCGGACGCAACGGTCATCTAGACTGAACCCGTCGATCGCATTAATTGCTTGGACAAGACCACACTCGTCATTTCGATCCTCAATAAATGTTGAAATATGATAAATTTCCCTCGAAACATGTGTATGTAGGCGCCGGTATCGTCGAAGATTTGCCAAATTTGGAAAAATTTATTATGCCGTGCCAAATCTACGGTAAGGTATACCGATCATTTTCTCATTAACTGCCTGTCAGCAGGCGACTTGACTAGCCCTCTGTCTCGTTACAAAAGCGGGGTACATGGCACGGAGAAACATTGCACTGATGTGATGCCACACCGCATCACTTGCTCAAAATAAACTTAAGCATTTTTTTTTTCAAATGAACCGTCCTTATGTGATTCCTTCTACTTAGAATACCTACCGGTGTAGACTAATTCCCGGTGCGATGCCTCCTTTCAACTACACTGGACATCTGCACCTTCCACGACTTTGAGTTAGGGCTGAGAGGTGGAGTGGCTGTCACTATAGAGCTTAAGCATACTACCATTGATCATCGTGGGAAGAAGCTCCCCATTCAGTTTGCTGAGTTGAACGGCTCCTCCCTCTGTGACTTGCTGTATCTGATACGACCCCAACCAATGCGTCTTGAATTTCCCTGGAAACTTAAGAAATTTACTGTCATAGAGGAGTACTAGGTCTCCGATCTGAAGAGTCTTACTCTTAATGTGCCTGTCATGCCAAGCTTTTTCTCGTGCCTTCTGCACTTTCTGATGGAATCTGGTGATGAATATGTCTTCCTCTAAGGCAAGCAGCTGCGCTAGCCTCTCATGTACCGTGTCTGTATCAACCATTCTAGTGATCTGAGCAATTCTTAAACTGGGAAGAATATACTCCATAGCCATAGCAGCCTCCTGTCCATACACCAAGCTGAAAGGTATGTGTCCTGTAAGTTTCTTGCATGTAGTCCTATATGCCCATAATACAACGTTAACTCTGAGGTCCCAATCATTCCTTTGGCTGTTGCATATCTTAGTAAGAACATTTTCTAAAATCTTGTTAAAGGCCTCCACCGTACCATTAGCTTGCGGGTGGTAGGGAGTGCTCTTATGGTGCTTTGTCTGGAATTCTTCCGTAAAGGCCTCAATGGTGCGGTTCAAGAAGTGTCTGCCTTGATCGCTCATCAAAATTACTGGGCATCCAAATCTAGTGATGATGTTTTCAAAAATGAACTGTGCGGCTGTGGCAGCATCAAAATTTCTTACTGCTTTGGCCTCTGCCCACCTGGTGAGGTACTCTGTTCCAGTGATGATATATCTCGCACCAGTTCATTTTCCTGGTGGGTTGATAGGACCCACAAATTCTATAGCCCACTTGTCAAATGCACGCAACGTAACCTGCGGTCGCAGTGGCATTTCATCTCGTCGTGAAGGTTTTCCTACCCTCTGGCAGATATCGCAGCATCTGCAAAAGTCCTTAGTGTCTTTGTGTAACGTAGGCCACCATAATCCTGCGGTCAGGATTTTCTGCGCAGTCGGCTTTCCTGCGAAATGACCTCCTACAGTACCTGAATGTGCTTCTCTGATAATAGCCTCTTTTTCATGCGGCATCACACATCTGCGTAGGAATTCATCTGGACCTAACTTGTATAACTGTCCTGTGATCAGGGTGAAGTCTGCTGCTTTAACAACCAACTGCTTCTTTTGATGCTTGGTAAACTCCTCAGGTGCCCTTCCTATAGTGAGGAAGTGAATGATATCAGCATAGTACTCATCTGCGATCTGAATAGAAAACAATTGCGCATCTGGAAAATTGTCCTCTAGATTACTTGGCTCTTCTCCTGAGTCTATTCACGACAGATGATCAAGTCCAGCGTTCAATCTTCCTGGTTTGACAATGATTTCAAAATCATACTCCTGAAAGAGGAGTAACCATCTGCAGATTCTTCCCCCTAACACTGGATTATTGACCAGATAATTCAATGCGGAATGGTCAGTAAACATCTTGAACGAGGCACCCAACAAGTAGTGCCTGAACTTCTGTAGCACGTACACCATAGCTAAGCCTTCTCTTTCTGTCATGGTGTAGTTCTTTTTTGTGGTCGACAGCTTTCTGCTGGAGTATGCGATAGGATGATTGATACCTCCTTCTCCTGGTTGCGTTAAAACAACCCCTAGTGCGATGCCAGATGCATCCACATGTACATGAAATGGATTAGTCTAGTCTGGGAATACTAAGATGGGTGATGTAACCATATTCTCTTTAAGTGTGTTTAGACTCTGCTGGCATTCCTCATTCCTTAGGAATTTTACATCTTTCTTTAACAGTTTTTCCATCGGTGCTATAATCTTTACGTATCCCTTGATGAATTTTCTGTAGTACCCGGTATGACCAAGTACTGTTCTCAATTGTTTGACTGAGTTGGGTGCTGGAAGATTTACAATGATGGCAATCTTTGCAGGATCTACCATCAAGCCTTGCCTGCAAACAATATGACCCAACAAAATACTAAATGGCGCATAGAATATACATTTTTTCAAGTTCAGAGAAATCTGGTACTGCCTACATTTCTCTAACATCAGTCTTAAATCTCCTATGTGCTTGTCAATTAATCCAAATACAGTCCAATGATCAAAATAAACTTCTAGGAATTTATGGATGTATTCTTTAAATACAGCAACTACTACTCTAGAAAATATAGCTGGTGCATTCTTAAGACCAAAGGGCATTACCGTATACTGGAATGAGCCCCATTCTGTTGCAAATGTGGTCTTATGGCGATCTTCTAGGTGGATCCTGATCTGGTGATAGCCTGAAAAGCCATCAGTGAAGGAGTAGACCTCCTTTCCTCCCACATTGTCTAGTACTTCATTAGTGAAGGGTGTCATGAATGGATCATGAAGTGATGCGTCATTGATTTTATGTAAGTCAACACAGATCATGATGTCTCCTTTGGTTTTCTTCTCTTGCATGACCATGGGACTAACCCATTCGCTCTCTTCTACGGGCTCAATGATGCCTGCTGCTAGCATCTTATCTATCTCATCCTTAACTTTTTATTTGTAGCGTGGACTTAATCTATATGGACATGGCTTGACTGGTCTAGCATCCTCTTTCAATGGTATCCTCATTAATCCCAGGTCTCCTACTATTCCCTTCATCTCTGTGAACTTGGTGGGAAATAGGTCCTGATAGTCATGTAGCAAGTCTGCAATCTGTCCAACTGTTTCATCGGTCCAATAGTCTCCAATAGAGGCAAACTTTGGTTCTATGTCTGTGCCAATATTGATCTTTTTAATCTTGAGCGGCTCTATGATTTCTGGAGTCTGTAGCTTCGGTCCATCAACATCACGAGTCCCTTCTGACTCTGGAATGTTGATGTTGCAAGGATCCTCATCCTCCTCCTCTGGTTCAGATGCAAAATTGTAGCACTCAAGCGCATCTTCTAACTGGATGGCCCACTCAGGTTGAGTCTGTACTGATAGGGTACAATCCTCAAATATCTTAACCTTTATTATCTCTAGGGCCTGATCAACACTTGGATACTCAGATTCAAAAGCGAAGGTAAGTAGAAAGCTGTCTATCATAAGTGGCCATGTAGTAGTTCCCTTGCGCAATTCAGTCTCTGTGTACCAGTTTCGTGGAACTGTGTCCAAAGTGTGAATGAATCGATGAACCCATTCATCCTCAGGAATGTTCGACCAATCCTATTCACATGTCTGAATATGTGACCTGGGGTCACTTTCTCCTGTGTATCTCTATAGGACATACTCTCTGTCGGTAGAGAATTTGATTGCCATCAATATCTTAAGATCATCCCATGATGCGATATTCTCTTTATGTGCATACCACCATCTTGCAGGTGTGGCTCGTACTGCAAGGTCCATAGCTGCGATCCTCTGCTCGTGAGGAATTTTTTGTTCCATCTGCGTGAGAAAGTATTGGATATCTGTTAGACCATGAAATGATGGAATCTCGTTGATCTCTGCACCAATCCATCGCAGTGACTTAGTCATGTATGCACATCTGTGCGCTGAGACTTTGTAAAGTCTATTCTGCCAGTTCTCTAGACCAACATCTGAGTCCGATGCGCATGAGCTATCGCATCGCCAACTAATGTTCCCTTCTGCGGTTGGATTGATGTAGTCACTCTGGTTCATAGTCATCTGATAGAGACTGTCCATGTTACGTGCCTCTTCCTATGCTCGGATAGGGTCAATGTATCTAGGACCCTGAAGAGGATCTAACGGTGGGATGACCCGGATCTGCGTGTCCTCAAAGGTCATTTGTCTTCTCTTTAAGTCGATAACGGCCATGTTACCGATCTCCCAATCAATGCCTAGTAGTGCTGTATATGGTATACTATCGCCAATGATTTCTATAACTTCAAAGTTTGCGGAGCTGCGAACTCCATCAATGTCAACTGGCACCTGCGATAATTGACCCAGGGGTGATACCTGCTGTTGATTAGCTAATCACAGATGGATAGGCGATCTGACTAACTTAGGGCTACCCATCTGTTCAGTCAGAACATTTACCTCTGATCCCAGATCTAGGATCACCTCGTAGATTTCAAATTATCCAACCTGTGCTGTGAGTCGGATTTCTCTTCCTGTTCTTGTATGTCCCATAATACTATGAATAACATGCTGTACATTTCTAACGGATGAAGATGGTTGACACTGATCTATGATGCGCTGAAGTTCTGCGATAGCTTGCTCATTTCTAACGAGTTTTAAACAACTCCGCAGGAAGGATTGTACACTTCCTGCCAACTCGTCTTCGTCGCAAGCGCCCGATGTGGTAGCCTGCGATGTCTGTACAGGGATAACGCCACAAGGTGCTTGCTACGGTACGCCCCTAGACGGCGGTACCTGCGATCCTGATTGCATAGAGTCATCAAAGAAAGTCTTAGCTTCCTGAAATGTCTGTTTATTCTTATGTAGGTCAAGTGGTGTTGCTTTGTTAGGAGCTTTACGCACCCACTCTTGATCTGTGGTCTTTTCAGTAACCAGCAATGTCCCATTGGTGGAAACACTGTTGCGAGTCACAATGTTGACTCTTAGTTCTAGTTCGTCCTGCTCAGCAGCAATAAACTGGATGTTGTGGTGTACTTCTGGCTTAGGTTCTCTAATCTTAGCTATCAAGGTAGGACAGTCTTCTATAGCATGATCGTGAGATTTGCAATAGTTACATGTAGTAGTAGGGCTCTGACAGTCCCTAGCATAATGTCCTACAACTCCACAGTTGTAACAAGTGATTGGTCCGCGACCGCGGCCAAAGCCTTCTCCACGGCCAAAGCCTCTGAATCCTCCTCTTCCTCTGAATCCTCCTCCACGGCCAACGTAAGTCGGATCATACTGTGGTCCTGCTGCTGGACCCTGTGTTTCTGATTGGACTCTGTACAAGTCTTGCTTTCTCTCGACCATGATATCATAGGCTTGGCAATCATGTTCATCATGGCCTACGGACTTACAAAAGACACAGTATAAGTTCTTAGGTGTCTGCACATACTTCTGAAGTAGGGGGCACTGGTGAGGTAGATGTCCTCTTGTTTTGTATATTTCACACCACGGCCCGTGGGTCTGTGGTAAGGGGTTAGGAGCCCCGGTTGCTAGATATTCTACAAAGAGTGGATAATTATCCTTAGTATGGCCTTGTGCTTTACACTTTACGCACCATATGTCTTGTGCGACCTCTTTCCCTTTCTTAAGTTCATGCATCTGTATCGTGAGATTAGCCAACTGGTTTTGCAGATTTGTCATACCTGTGCTGGTTTCAGCTAGAGGTGAAGCCTCTAGTTTCATTGCCATCTCCAACGCGTCGTCCTGCATCTAGAGTTTCTGCTGTATTAAGGGTAGTCTGATGTGAGGGAGCAGCGCTGCAATAAACCATTCCTTATGCTCCTCCGGTGCAAACTCAAAGCTGACTTGGTCTATTAGGGCTTTAAATTTCTGATCGAAGTCCCACACTGACTCTGTAGGTAATTGTTTGATGTCTTTGAGCCCTGTAATGCACTGTGACTCAGACTTAGGCTTCTTAAACTCTTTAATCATGGCGGTCTTGACCTGGGCAAGTGTTATGGGTACCGCTGAGGTATACTTCATATACCATGTTAAGGCTCGTTCTCTCAGTGTGGTGACCAACTGTACAAGTTTGCTATTATCATCATTGATTGCTTTAATGGTCCACATGGCTTCACATAGAAACCAATGCTACTCTGGGTCCTCTGCCCCTGTACCCTTAAAGATAGGTAGCTTCATATCATCCCCCATTCTATTTCTATGTGGTGGATGCTGGTTTGCTGTGTTACTACTACTCGACGGTGTAGGTGGAGGTGATGTAGCGGTAGTATGTACTGTCTGGGAACTACTAGATGGAGTTCCTACGGGATTGTTCTGAGTCCCGATCTATTTCTGTGGGGTATAATGGTGGTAAGGGATACCCCCTTCGGTTCTTTCTATGGTACTGTGACTCTATTGTCTAGTATTATCTGAACTATCTTCAAATATGGGAGAGCTGAAATCTACTTTGTATTTCTTTCCACTACGTGTACGTCCAATGTCATCAAAATCACTTTCAAACTCTTGTGACATTACTATATTTTACTTATTCATCTGAAACTAGATCCATTCTTCCTTTTTCATATAATAGCATCTTAATGGAAAAGTTTAAAGATTTTAGGTACTTACCACGCTATCCCTTGAAGAAGTACCGCTCAGCCTCGCTGAAGCTTTTTCTCTGGTCAACTGCAAACTCTGTGATGAAGCCTTTTAGCACACTCGCAAGCCAGAAGTCTACTGTCCTCATAATGGGATTATCAAGGTTCTTCATGGTCTGAATCAGCTCCGATGTCCAGACAATGTTTCTTTTCCTCTTCAATATGTTCTTGTCAGTCAACTTTGATAACCAGTCGTAAAGCTCGTTTCCAAAGGTTGCAAAAAATATCGCATGCAAGTCTGTAACGATATGTTTTTGTAACCAGTCCTCTGTACTCAGTCTAGAACTCTTGTTCTCTCGTTCAACAAACTCTTTCTCATTAGACACAACCCACTCGTTGAGTGCTTCTCTAGTAGGATGCCAACAGAACATCAGTGCTGAGTTTGTTCAAAACCGGCAACGGAACCATTTGTTGGTCGTCTGGGCAGACCCAGGTTTACTATAATGAACCAACAACATCCCTAGCTCACTGGCCCTTTCGGCGACATACCGCGAAGCGGCCTGAAGTCTCACCTGAAGTGATCCTAATGGGTTGGTCAAGGACTCAAGTGTCTTGACCAGGTTCTGTATGGCATCCTGATTGCGTCTCACAGCTCTTCTTAGCCAGCGAGGTGTCTGTCTGTGAAGCGATGCACAGTTTCCTCTTACTCGCGATGACTCCAACCTCTACCGCATCGCCGTGTCCTGGTCAACATGTAACTCTCTCCTATGCCCGATCCTCAACCCGCGGTACCGCGCACCGCAGCTCCTCTGCTGGTGCGATATCACCTCCTTGCGATATCCTACCGTCGCGGCTCAACGTACTTATCGTTACTCGAGTTCAACTTACAGGACTCAACATACAAGGCTATTTTATACTGCGACTCTTAACTATCTTGAGTGGGACTTAGACAAACTCTTATACAGAATACTTAAAGACTTCACTTGCATTTATCCTTCTATAATGCGGTAACTGAATAACTCATACATACATTAACTGTAAGCAAAGCTCATGTAATGAATGACAGATATAATAAGTAGATGCAATCACATGAATCAAACACATAACAATCTGATTTTACGTGGTTCACTTCCAGGGTGGAAGTTACGTCCACAGAACTGTGTTTCTATATTATAACTTGAGAGAGGTACACAGTTCTGCTGCACCGCATATGCAACTAGAGATCTTCTGGGTAACTCCGCACTCACTGCCTGGAGCCCTTCTCTCCTAGATCTCTTCTCTATCTCTATATTGCCTTCTTACAATATACTCTCACTCTCTCTCTCTCTCTCTCTCTGTCAATCCCTATGGATTGTTACATACATGTTCAATGAGCTAGCTACTGGTTACAGTAAGATACTATAGACTGAATACAGAACCAGAGCTCAACTCTATTACAATACTAGGTAACTGTGAGCTAACAGACTCAATGGCTAACTAGCGGGATGGCTTAAAATATGCTCAAAATGCCAATATTCCAACCAACCCTTTACAATACAAAATACATCCCTTTATAGGTGGCCCGAAGGTCTCGCCATTACAACACTGTGGGCCTGTCCCAACAGTAACCCAAAACCCTAACTAGTGACAGTTGGCATATCTGTACTTGGGGTAGCCGCTTTCCGTCACACCACTGCTCTCTGTAGTCTTCCATGCTTCCCAGCACTGACCATGGGTACTATGCATCGCTTCCCTTTTTCTGTCCTTCGTCTTTAATACCTCGGCCTCATTGCTCCTTTTCCTTTATGAGGGTAGCTGAGCCCTCCTGTCTTCGCCGCTTCCTTCAATGCAGTGGTTGAGCTCTCTCTTCTCGGCCGCTCAGGTACTGTCGTCTTATTTGACTTCTCTATTCCAACAGTCACGGTTTTCGGATCTGCTCTACAGCTAGAACCATGCTACGGTGTTGTAGCTTCACCTTATCTCTTCGTCTCCGCCAAACTATCCATCTGCCAAAACGACAGCTTTTCCTGTAGCTGCGGGACTCTGCTCCAACAGGTGACTGTAAATATGATTTATAAAATTCTTTTGGATCTGATCCAAAAGATGTCTCACCATATTCACATGAACCAACATCCTTAGCAGTGATATGGAAATCACCCACAAATAATATGGAAGTGTATTCATCTTCACTTTCTTTTCCCATGCAGTCACCTTGTAGTGACTTGCACTCCACCTCAAGAATCTCTTCTTATTCTTGTCAACTTGAAGAAATAAGTGGATCATTGTCCTTTTCACTGATTGAGAATGGATTTAGGGACTCATCCTCATCTTTCTTACTTTTTCTAGAACCAACATATATTTCCATTTCTTCTTGCCATAGCATATGCTTCACCTCTTTATCTCTTTTGGCTCTAGGTGGCAAACATTTAGTCCCCACTTTCTTGCACACTTCATCTGCTGTATGTGTAAAATTTTCTAGACTTGACCGACAGTATGGATCTTTGAACAACTTATGTATCTCCAGGTAGCAGTAATCTCAGAAAGATAAGACTTCCCTTATCTCTTTTTTTAAAGCATAGTATTCCATGAAATACGTGAAGGATTCCTTATAGTTCTTTCCATCGAACATTTGACCAACAACACTTGTAGATTTATGCCATATGAATTCATCATATGCTGGAACAAAGAAGTCATCAACATAATCCATAATGAATCTACCTGAAGTACTTCATGAGGGATTTTCATAGTCTTCTTCTTCATACTACTCAAGTTCTTCATCGATCACTGGTAGGAGCCTCATAGCTGCAACTTGATTTAGTGATTTGCAATATTATTCAACAAAGAGACTTCTCTCCACATGATGATCCAACTAAAGAGCTATGATACCACTGTAATATCCCTGATTTTATCTCATATCATAATAATAACTCTGTTTCTAGGTTAATTAAAATGTGTAATTAAAACTTTACGATTAAACTAGTCACTACTTAATGTAGGGCAAATTATAGGCAGTATGGGAAAATATGAGAATGGAAGTCGGCTAATGGAAGAGTCCACAAGAAAAATTTGGATAGAGAGAGTTATTTCCTAATCACTTGGATTTCGGGTCCTTTTAGGTTTCAAAATCAGCTCTGTTGAAGTATACTCCCACGCTTCTGGGTGTCCCAACTGTGCATACTAGGAATAAACCATCACCTCCAATCAACTAGAGGCTAGGATAGTATCAATATAATTTTAGGAATATTTAATGAAGGTATATAATAACATTTTCAGGTTTTAACATATCATAGGCAATAAAAGTATTTCTATAGGTTACAAAGGTGAAACTAGCTCTTAGGAAATCTCACTAGCGTCATCTCCAGGATTTCCCAAACAAGTCAAGGAGGCTACAAATGATCTGTTTCAGACATTGGAGGCTTATATATACATGTTAATAACACATCAGAACAATAATGAGAATATTTGGTCTCCCAGAGGTCGAATTATGCAATTTATAGTGAAACTAGTCAATTCTAGGTGCAAATCTAGACTGGGTTATGTAAAAAGCGAGCAAACTCAGTCATACAAAGTCAGAATTGTATAAAAATTATAGAGAATGATAAATAAATCAATTTACAGCCATGTATGTCGAATTAAATCTCAAAAATAAACTAGATAGCTCTCTTTAAGAAGATCCACCAATAAAATGCATTTTAGAAGCAAAAATCAAAAGAAGACTTGGAGATTTGAACCCTCGAGTACTGGAAACTTATAGATATGATAAACACACTTGATACATGATCATTAATGTTTGGATTCTTCTATCATATCATGAATCAAAATCTAGGTGGGGAGAAGAGAGGGAGATAGGAACATGGGACTTGGGGCGCATCACCCAAGAGAACTGAGGATCATCACTCAATATTGAACCCAAGCTTCGCATAACATCAAAACAATAATAAAACTAAACTGAATAATGATGTTGGAATTATCCTTAAGTAGACATTGGGTGACTTTTTGAACAAGTCCATCACCTGTTGAGCAAGTTTCCACTTGTTAAACTCTCACCCTAATCCAATGGTGTGCCCTCCTTAAGTAAAATAACATGTATGAGTCATGTATGATGGTTCACTATCATTAAATCTTCATCAAAATAGAAACTGCACCCTCCTTTGGCCCAGAGCTTCCTTCTTTTACCCTGATTGTTTTTCCTAAACTCTCTGCTTTTGTAATTGCTCATTAGAATAGAAGACGAGCCCTCCTTTGGACCAAAGTTTCCTAGTTTTACCGTGATTTCTTTTCCTGCACTTTCTGCTTTTGTAACTGCTGGCTTTTCTTTTCTTTTGGAGAGTTTCCATATTTTCTTGACCACTTGCTTTTTCCAATTTCTATTTAACATCTTAGGCAAGTTGACTTGCCCCAATGTGACCTCCTTGACATGGAAACTAATTTCCACATATATTATTTACATTTAATTAATAATAATATAAAAATAATTCATAATTGGAAACTAACTTAGTATAAGCCCCCTAAGTAAGAATTTAACAAAATTCCCTAGGTGAATTAATTAATGTCACTTTTAATCTCCTAGGTGCTTGGCAAGGTCAACACTTTATGTCCTTCCAGGAAGGGAAATTACGCCCGGCTTGATATTAAACACCAGTACGAAGAATGACTCTTGGTGCTATACATTTAACACTTCCTCTCAGCGAGGGATACATTCTCTGCCATACCAATCTTGTTTCAGAAGTACCTAAACTTCGTCACAGACAAAGGCTTTGTTAAAACATCCACAATCTTATCATTAGTAGCTTTGTACTAAATTTTTGGTGTACCTTTATAGACCATGTCTTGAATGAAGTTATACTTCAATTCTATGTGCTTTGACTTATCATGAAACACTGGATTTTTGGAAATCTTGATGCAACTTTGGTTGTCACACCTAATAATTGTAGGCTCAATTTTTTCACTAAACAATCCCACCAGTAGCTTTCTCTGCCACACTAATCTACAAGCATCATTCACAACACTGTACTTTTCTTTTGTAGTACTCTGGGCAACTGAGTCTCGTTTCTTACTGGCCCAAGAAATAAGGGCAAAACCCAAGATATACTAATAGCCTGAAGTGATATTACAATCTGCAATGTTGTCACCCTAGTTAGAGTCAGTATAACCAAGTAATAACACCCCTCCACTAGATGCATACTCGAGTCCATAAAACCATATCGTGGAGGTACCTCAAAACATGCTTTGCTACAACCTAGTGTTTGTGTTTCAGATCAGACATAAACTAACTCAAAATGTTGACTGCATAACAAATATATGGCCTTGAATGTATTAGGTACATCAATAAGGCAATTAGCTGTCTATATAAAGTGGGGTCCACTAGATTTGATCTAGTATTAGACTCATGTAGTTTACTCAAGTTGGAAACCATCAGAGTACTCATATATTTGCAATCCACCATGCCAAATATACGCAATATATCCATAGTGTACTTCCCTTGAGACAAAATTTTCTCATCATTTCTCTACCAAATATCAAGGCCTATAAAGTAGTGAATCATACCTAAGTCATTCATATCGAATTTTGATGCGACCTCCCTCTTGCACTCAACAAAGAATATTTCCTCTCCAGTGAGGAAAATATTACCACATACATAACTGATATCAATAGTTGGTTCCCCACTACTTTGAAGTACAAATTCAGATCTACTTCACTCTTTGAGAAACATAGTTTCTAAAGATAGCTATATCTTCTAGCATACCAAACTCATAGATCTTGCTTCATCTCATACAAGTATTTCTTCAAATTGCACACACGGGAATCCCTCCCATGGATCACAAATATCTTAGGATTTTCAATATAAACCTCTTCCTCAACCTTGCCATTAAGGAAGGTTGTCTTCACATCCATTTGGTGAAGCTTCCATCCTAATACAAATGCAAGAAATATCATATCTCTAATTGTGTTATATCTGGCCATAAGAACGAATGTTTCCTTATAATCTATGCCCTCCTTCTGAGAGAAGCCTCGAGCAACAAACCTGGATTTGTATTTATCTACACTGCCATCGGCAACATGTCGTATCTTGTAAATCCATATGTAAGTAACTATGGACTTCCCCTCAAGTCTATGAACAACATCCCAAACATCATTATTTAATATTTACTTATATTCCTCAACCATTGCATCTTTCTAAACTTGCTTTTGTGCAGCTTCTTCATAGGATGAAGGCTCCGAGTCATTGATCTGACTCATCAATGCAACATATCCATAATACATGTTAGGTTTCTTTTTCTTTCTAGAAGATCCCATTTATGCTCCATGCTTCTCTGCATATTTTAGTATATCTCGACACCATGCATACGTCCTCTTGGTAGGAGGGTGAAAATGTGAAGTTGGGTAACTATTTTGTTTGTTTTATGACAAACATAATTGAAAAAATTAATGTTTTTCAACTTTGACCCCTCTAAACCCATACCTATCTTGGGAAGTTCACCTTCAACTAAAAAAAATGCACCACAAATGCTTTAGAGAATTTAATTATCTTTATACTTGTATTTAAAAAAAAATTATGGTCATATGGTGGGACAAATTTGGTGTTTACCAACTACATATACTTGAAGATTTTTAGGTATGGATAACGAGTGACTTGGGTGAGAACTAGTTTTTTCAGAGATGGTTGGACATTTTAAGAAAAAAAAATGTATGTTCATAATCTACACTCACTCCACTTGTCCAGGGACTATATTTTTATATTTTTCAGACTTGTAAACTATTTTTATTATTTATTGAAATGGCATATGGTTAGAAAATGGTGCAGTATCGAAACATGTTTGTGAGCATCAGTTTTCTTTTTACTGTGACTGTAGTTGAAAAAAATAAAACTACCCTTTTGAAGAGGACAAGATAAGGAGGATCTTTGTGAAGATTTTAAAATTTTTCGTATTATCTTTGTTAAGATATTGAATTTTCATTGTGACTAATTTTCAACTCCCTATTTTTTTTAATGATAGAGTTAAGAAAGAGATAAAAAATATCAATCCTTAACAAAAATTAAAAAAAATTAAGCCATGACAAAGTAAATTCAAAATTGAATCTATTGGTATAAAATTTGACGGATAACTTTGTGATTTTGCAAGGTTTCGAGGCTGCCAAAGTATCAATTTCTTGTTCAAGACTACAACAATGCTCCTAAATTTCGTTGACCAAATACTCTCAGGCGAGAAAAACTCTCGATCTGAGAGATTGTTAAAACTCTAGGGAGAGATATTTTCCACCCAAAAAATAACCCTAGGAGAGAAAATTAACCACGGTCATTGTGGGTCTAAACTCTCGCCTGAGTGTTTAAAATAAACTCTAGGGTGAGAGCTATAACACACAATGCCTCAAGAATCTTTTTGATCCGAGGAGGCTCATCAACCATATCTATAGGCTCATAAATCATTGATAGCTTTGTTGGATTCTCCCTTTGAACATTTGGATGGGTAAAATCAATCTCTAGGACCTATAATATAGGAGTATCATGCTCTTATGTATCAGTATCATATGGAAGCTCTTGTGATCTCTTTAATGTAGCTTCTTCATGAAAAGTCACATCATGATTAACCTCTATGTGTCTCTCAAAGGTATATATCTCCAGTATGCCTTGGATGTCTCGCTATTCCCCACAAAGGTTCCCTTCTTTCCAGAAGGTTCCATCTTATTCATATTCTCTTTCAGTATATGGATGTATACCGGACTCCCAAATATTCTCAAATGTGATATGTTTGGCTCCTCACTAATGAACACCTCTTCAGGTGTTTTCTCATCTAAATTGGCATGCATAATTTTGTTATGGATATATATGAATGTACTAGTAGCTTCTTACCATAATGAAATAGACAAGTCTTGATCATGTAACATGCCTTTTGTAACCTCACACATAGTTCTATTCCTTCTCTTGGAAACCCCATTTTGCTAGGGGTTGTATGGAACTGTCAATTGTTAACAAATACTTGCATCACTATAGAACTTCATTAAAAGCATGGGAATAAAATTCACCTCCAATGTCAGACCTTAAGACACAAATGTGTCTACCTGTCTGATTCTCTACTAAGGATTTAAATTCTTAAAACTTACTAAAGGTTTCACTCTTATCCTTAAGGAAGTAAATCCATGACTTTCTAGAGAAGTCATCAATAAGAAATACATAACAAAGATAACCACTAAGGCATGGTGATGAGATGAGTCCACATACATACAAATGCACTAAATATAAAATCCATTTAGATATAGTATGGCTTCTAGAGTAACTCTTTCACATTCTTCAAGTTCATAATACCGACATACAATATCATGCTCAAAATAAAAAAAACTGGCATAGATTTAACCTTTCGTTGTAAGTCTGGAAGTGCTTTGTAGTGGAGGTGAATGAGACTCCGGTGCCACAACTCGCATGGAATGATAGTGTGATGTATCATAGCTTGAAGGTACTTACTGGGGACCCTATAGAGTCCTCCCTCTTAAAATCCAATCACTGCAACAATATCAAGACTCTTGTACTTTGGCCATAGAAAACCTGTATTATCCATGAAGATAACTCGAAAGCCCTTATATTCAAGAACTGAAACTGAAAGTAGGTTCTCCTTTAATCCTGGGATGTAAAGAATGTCCTACACATGCAATATATCTCCTGAGCTAAGTTGGAATGAAGCAAATCCAACTCCTTGGATCGAATATGTTGAGTTGTCCCCCAACTCAACCATGCATGTGAACTTCTTCTCCTTTAGGTTATAGATTGCACTCTTATACCCTAACATGTGCTTGGATGCACCATTTTCAATTAGCCAGGTATATTCACTTGTGATGAGAGATCTAGAAAGTGCCGTGACAAAATAAAACTCCCTGTTTGTCTCTTTCTCCTCAAATGCATTCTTTTGAGAGGTTTCTTTTTCTACTATCGTGGATACATGAAAATTTCCTTCATTCTTTTTCTTTGCATGACACTCTCTTTCATAATGGTCTTTCTTATGACAATAGTAGCATCTAACCTTTGATTTGTCAAAGTCCCATTTGAACTCATTCTTATTTGCATGGAAATAATTTTTTGGAGCGAATGACTTGCTCTCTTTCTTCATCCTTTCCACGAGGGAAATATTCTCGAATTTAGGTTGAACTTATCGGCTATTTACTGCAACCATGAATGTCTCCCATGTAGATGGGAGACCATCAATGGATGTTTGGAGAAGGTCATGTTCATCTACAACAACTATGATGCTAACAAGTTGATCTCTCACTTGATATATATTGATGAAAAATGATGCTACTGATTCATCCTTCTCCATCTTTAGGTTCCATATATTATTATTTGAATCCCTCTTTTGACCCGGGGATTTCTTCTCATACAGATTCGTGAGTGTATCAAAATACTCCTTAGAAATCTTCAACGAAGTGATCACAGTCATGAGATTGTCCTTAACCAAATCATATATGATCCATTTGTCCTTTGCTTGATTCTTCTTGAAATTGACTCGCTGTACATAGTTGATGTCTCCTCCATCACTGTGGCCATGAAGGCATCTAGGTCATGTTTCTCAAGAATGTTAAACACTCTTGTGTCCCATGTGTTGAAGTTGGAAGTGCCCTCAAGATGATATTCAAGTTAGACGGAGATTGATGTCATGGATTCAATACTTTACTCAACCCTCAGGATCTACGTAGGTTTCTACTTGCTTGCACAAACTCAAATCCTTCACACCCTTAGTTATGATACCATGTTAATATTTGAGCAATAATTAAGATATTTGAACTTTAAAACTTTTATCAATGAAGAACTGAACACATGAATCAACACAAATCATTCATCCACATGAGACAATATATACCCTGGGAAAACCCTCTCAATAAAGAGGATGTAAAACCCAACAATTGTTTGAGTATAACCGATAGATTTGTAGAGAATGGTTTACAACACAATAGAAGATTTCATAATAAGAGAGAACACCTAGCAATAGAGAATAATGATCAACAACATCAACATTAATAAAAAGTCAAATTGATTCCATGCAGAGAATAGATTATGTGTGTGATAGGGAATGCTTCCCTAGTGCATAATATTGAGCCTTGTCGTCAATGGTTCCAAGTCATTTCATTGGATTCCTCTCTATGCAAGGCTAGTATGCGCCATATATTCAATCTTGGTAATTAACTGTCATGAGAGTGAACTCATTATATTCTTAACTGAATGTTGATCACTTAGTTAACATGATAACATAAGTGTCATCATGCAATACACTTTATATTTGAAGTGTCATCTCTTGATTAACTTAAGTGTTGTCTGTTAGCGCCAGGATTGAGCCCATAGGTTGGGCGGAAAAGGGTTCTCTCTTGGGCAATAGCAGAACTGCTTTAGACTACACCTCTGGCCTTGCGCATTCAGAGAGGGATCTCTCACTTGTTTTCAGGTTTACTTCACGTAGGATATTCGATCAAGAATGGTCAGGAGGCTAGACTCCTGAATAGGACGAGTGCGTTAATGTGAGATGCGGGTGGGACTATCAGAGGAAGGAACCATTGGGCAATGGAGTCAAAGGTCTGGGTAGGGAACATATTGCAAGAGGTAAAGAATGGTGTAAATTTACAAACAGAGGTAAGATAACCGTCAATCTTGCAATTAGGAGATATTCAGCAGGTGATCAGTAGATGAGAGGGAACAATCCATCACGCAGAGCACCAACAAGATGAATTCTACGTAACTTTAGAAGAAAACTTAAATGAATATCTGAAACAACAGACATAGCATAACATGTATGAATTCCAAACTGTTATACACTTATTTCAGACATGAAATAAATTAACAAATTGGAATGGAAACAAGATGAACATTTCATGTAAAGAAATTACATATTGAAAGAAACAACGACACAGGAATCTCTGCCTTGAAAGACAATCCTTCCTCTACAAATTTATTCATAACATGGAAATCAGAGATTAATTACAATGGAGAGCCTCAGCCCTTGAAATTTTCCTAACCAACCTCTATCTCCCTCTATCGGGAGTGTATTTATACTATTTCAGTGCTGAGATTACTCCCTGAAACAAATCTAAAACTGTTTCCAGTCACAATAAAAAATTAACAGTCTAGAGAGTGGAACTATCGCCATGATTTACAAATGTGAATAAACATCATGGAGCTAGTGGGTGCACTCAGCCTGAGCAATAACTCAATGTGCTCGGATAATGTTGTGGATTCTGAGTATGACGCCTTTCCGTTTTCTTTTAGGTGAGCCATGTCTGGTCAGCATTCCTGCGTGGCTGTCCAGTTGGTTTAAAGGATGCGGATTTGACCTTCCTTGCCTTTTCACTCACTGCAATGGTGGTGTCGAGCGGATTTAGTTCGTGGCATCTCTTTGCTTCATGCAGACGCCAATTTCATTTCCTCAACAACCTGAAACTAGTGCTTCCCTATTTCTTTCTTCTATGTGGACCACGTGCCAGACCTATGAGCCAGGAAAGTTAGTGTCATTGGACTATCACAAATGGCATCGGGGGAATCGACCAATCTTCCAGGAGGAAGATCATGCATGGGAACGTCTCTTCTACTGTTAGCTTTATGCTGGATGTGAAACTTGTAGCTTTGAGGCCTCCTCATCCCTCCAATTTGGGGAACCTTTCACGCCCATCATCCACATTTCTTTACTTCTGCCACCAACTTCTCTTCTCTTGATATAACGAGCAACTTTATATCGCGGCGTGTTCTTACTCGTTGATTTAGATTGACCTTCCCATGCAACCATCGATCTGAGTGGGTCCTATCACCTCTTCATGAATTAGGATCTTGACATTATCCGCACTAGTTCAGATCATGAAAAGAGCCACAGCCATAGATCTACCTCCGCTCTTGTCATGACCATTGATTCTTTGCAGTCGGTACCACTTTTCGTGATTTGGAATCACGAATTTATCTGCACAAGTCTGGCTTGCGAAATCTATTGGGACCATAGATCCGCTTATGCTTTCATCCTTGCTGTTAGATACTACCGTCTTTTAACCTGTTTCACTATTTGGGAAAGTTCCTTCTATCGAGCATGTTTGCTCAGTGAAACCACTTCGGGTCGTCGATCGGGCTTCGCCTTGATCTTGGACCTTCATTGTTTTCCAGTTTTAGCAGACTCTACGAATGCCAAACTTTGACCATTCTCTCATGTATTTGGCCAAAATCATGATATATCATCGGTCTTCTTCCTTATGCTCCCAAATCATTGGTCTACGACGCCTTTCTCTATCGTCTACGCTGCTGCAAGTCTTCACCTCCAGAGGAATCTACCATCATAGATTGAGCTCTTATTCATTATATGATGGTCTTAGAACATGGAAAATGTGCCTTTGATAATTTGAAGGACGCTCACATAATTTTCAAATGAATAGGACCATTTCGAGCTTTGTCAGGCCCATAAATTGACTGTTGCAAACAGAGTGCTAACATCTGGCTCCATGAGCGATGCTATCCTCCCAGTGAGGTAGCAAAGAACCGCCATAGACCAAGTGCCAAATCCATTGGTTCATCCCCAATATTTCCTTCAAATACTCCATTATGCTCTGAGCTACTGCTTTAGCGAAGTTATGTCACTTTGCAAACCATGCTCTTGGCCATATTCTAAAACTGATAACAGTTGTGACTGCAAACCTGTGCTTACAACTGAAAATGAAAACAAACTAAAATAGCAATGAAGAAAATGCTCGATGATTGCCGAGCTTATTTGTTCCTACCTACTCTACCTAACTTAGTGTATAAGCCTGATTAAGTGAAATCGAACTTCCAATGAAGCCAATCAAGCAACTTGCCTATCAATTTAATTTCCTTTTCATGCTTGATGAATAGGAATGGAATACAAAATGGAAAAAAGGCTATAAAAAATAAACTGATATTTACTGTAGAGATGTGACCAGTCATTACCATTACCCAACCTTTCCATGTATTCTGCTATGGGGTCATAGAAAACGTGGCAACCTCCAGTATATCCTGTCATCTGTTCATGGGAAAGCTGTCTAGGACTCCCTTCCTCTGGTGATCTGTCAGGATGATACTTGGAATATCCTAGAAAAGGGCCCACATAATCTTTCTCCAATGAAACATCCATCCTTTCACTCAAAATTTCTAAAACTAGAGCTTCACTTTCTTCATGTGCCTCAGCATGAACGTCCTCCTTTTCTTTAACAGAACTGAGTAGGCATATTCCTCCTTTATGGGGTGATATTCCTGAAGGTAGAAAATTAAAAAATGTATTTATTTGAGGGCTGCTGCCTCCTTCGTGACTCAAGACCTCATCACAAATTCCTGACGTATGAATAAACAGAGAGGGATTGCATGACTGTTCCTCTTGATCATCTTCTCTTCCACATAAGTTTATGGAATGCACCATACCCTCTAACTTTTGTTTCTGCTTAGAGGCTTTAATCATGTGTCATATTAATTCAAAAGAGGAATAAAACAAGGGTAGGATATCACCTCCAGCACATTCACCATCCTTTCCTATCTCAACCTTCTGACTTTGGATTGCAGCTTGATTTTTTCCATTAGCAGACCTTGGTTCTATAACTGACTCTTCAGGTATAGCCTCCAGATAATCCTCCTCATACTCATAATACATAGATACACCGAAATCCCTTCTAAAATCGTCATTAACAGACCCGGTGCTGAGCAGATTGCAACCTTCCGAAAATAGGCCTGCAGAACCATCTGTTTCTATATCAGGCTAATCATCTTCCTGTCTAGCAACTGAAAGCTTTAGCTGAACAGGGACTCTCCCTTTTGTTTGTAGGGCCCAATGAATTTTAATGTATCTTTTATTTCACCACCGTTGTCTTGACCTGACAAATTTTTGGACATCTTAAGGTTTTCCTCAACCTCCAAACAATCAGTAAACATATGCTGCAGAGTGGTTAATTTTCTTTCCAAAAGAAGCAAGGACATCTCAGGAGGAAAGGTGGTTGCATAATAGATCTTAGCAGCGTTCTCAAGAGGTTGGACTTCCTTAGGCATGTTATAATAAAAGCTTTCAAATATTCTGTTAAAACTATATATGGCCTCACCCTCATGCCTCTTCAGGGAATAAAATTCTGAAAGTATTTGATCCAGTGACCTTCTCCTACCCCAAAAATTTAAAATGGTGCAAGAAAACTCTTCCCAAGTATTGATGGACTTAGGCTGCAAGTGTTTGAACCATTCTTTAGCATCTCCTTGCAAAGACTGGGCAAAACTCCTAATGCAAAAATCATCATGTTCTATCTCAAAAAGGTCAAAGAAATGTTCAAAGTCCTGTAAATGTTTCTCAGCAGTGAAGTCTTTGGATTCTCCATCAAATTTGGGGAGGTACTTGTAATGTTTCGCAGGAAAATCATGGAGGGTAGGAGGAAATTGTAGTGGTTTGTATCGGCTTGGAAGACTGGGAGAGACCATGTTAGGTGCAATAGATATGCTATTAACCAGGGTTTCATGAGGTTCACCAGGGTGACCCTTAACATCATGAGCTTCGAGAGAAAAATATTGGTCAAAATAAAATGTACAAGACGATGCAATGCTTTTGGTTCGTAAAGAAGGATAAACAGGAATATATTCATAGCTCTGTTTCGAACGAATTGAACCATGGAAGGCTGTTTTGATAAATTTAGGAAAGGATAGGAACAAACTTACAAAACAAGACAAGGCATCTTGGAAGAAACGTAAACTTGAGTATCTTAACCTTTCACCATGCATTTTTGGGCCTTACAAGGAGTCCATTCTCCCTAGCGGAGCCTGTCAGTTTTTTTGACAATTTGATTTCTGGGTCATACCACTAGCGGAGTCACTGAAGTCTGAATCCTTCAAGAGTGGAATCACCAGGTGAAAAGTACACAACCTTCTTGATGTCTGATCGTTTTTCACCATCAATAACCAGATCTAAAACTATGTCGTTCTTCCCAGGGATGATCTTCAATTTCATCCCTAGCAACGACGCCAGTTTGTTAGCGCCGGGATTGAGCCCATAGGTTGGGCGGAAAAGGGTTCTCTCCCGGGAAACAACAGAACCGCTTTAGACTGCACCTCTGGCCCTACGCACTCAGAGAGGGATCTCTTGCTTGTTTTCAGGTTTACTTCACGTAGGATATTCGATCAAGAATGGTCAGGAGGCCAGTCTCCTGAATAGGACGAGTGGGTTAATGTGAGATGCAGGTGGGATTGTTAGAGGAAGGAACCATTGGGAAATGGATTCGAAGGTCCGGGTAGGGAACGTATTGCAAGTGGTAAAAAATGGCGTAAATTTACAAACAGAGGCAAGATAACTATCGATCTTGCAATCAAGAGATATTCAACGGGTGATCAGTAGATGAGAGGGAATAGTCCATCACGCAGAGCACCAATAAGATGAATTCTACGTAACTTTAGAAGAAAACTTAAATGAATATCTGAAACAATAGATGGAGCATAGCATGTATGAATTCCAAACTATTATACACTTATTTCAGACATGAAAGAAATTAACAAACTGGACTGGAAACAAGATGAACATTTCACGTAAAGAAATTACATATTGAAAGAAACAATGACACAAGAATCTCTGCCTTGAAAGACAATCCTTCCTCTGCAAAAACCAACCTCTTTCTCCCTCTATCGGGAGTGTATTTATACTATTTTAGTACCGAGATTACTCCCTGAAACAAACCTATAAACTTTTTCCAGTCGCAATCAAACATTAACTGTCTAGAGAGTGGAACTATTGCCACGATTTACAAATGTGAATAAACATCATGGAGCTAGTGGGTGCACTCAGCCTGAGCGACAGCTCGACGTGCTCGGCTATTGTTGTGGATTCTAAGTATGACACCTTTTCGTTTGCTTTCAAGTGAGTCATGACTGGTCAGCATTCCTGCATGGCTGTCCAACTGGTTTAAAGGATGCGGATTTGATCTTCCTTGCATTTTCACTCACTGCGATGGTGGCGTCGAGCGGATTCAGTTCGCGGTGTCTCTTTGCTTAGTGTAGACACCAAGTTCGTCGCCTCAACAACCTGAACCTCCTTCTTCCCTACTACTTTCTTCTACGTGGACCACGTGCTAGACCTGTGAGCCGGGAAAGTTAGTGTCATTGGACATGACCTTTGCCTTAGGTCTATCACAAATGGCGTCGGGGGAATCGACCAATCTGTCGGGAGGAAGATCATGCATGGGAATGTCTCTTCTACTGTCAACTCTGTGCTGGATGTGAAACTTGCAGCCTTGAGGCTTCCTCAACCCTCCAATTTGGGGAACCTTTCACTTCCATCGTCCATGTTTCTTTACTTCTGTCGCCAACTTCTCTTCTCTTGATATAACGAGCAACTTTATATTGCGGCGTGTTCTTACCCGTTAATTTAGATTGACCTTCCCATGCAACCGTCGATCTGAGTGGGTCCTATCACCTCTTCGTGAATCAGGATCCTGACATTATCTGTGCTAGTTCAGATCGCGAAAAGAGCCACAGCCGTAGATCTACCTTTGCTCTTGTCGTGACCGTTGATTCTTTGCAGTCGGTACCACTTTTCGCGATTTGGAATCATGACTTTATCCGCACAAGTCTGGCTTACAAAATCAGCTGGGAACGTAGATTTGCTTCTGCTTTCATCCTTGCCGTCAGATACTACCGTCCTTTAACCTGTTTCGCAATTTGGGAAAGTTCCTTCTATCGAGCATGTTTGCTCAGCGAAACCGCTTCGGGTCGTCGATTGGGATTCGCCTTGATCTTGTCCCTTCATTGTTTGCCAGTTTTAACAGACTCTGCAAATGCCAAACTTCAACCATTCTCTCACGTCTTTGGTCAAAACCACGATCTATCGTCACTCTTCTTCCTTGTGTTCTCGGATCATTGGTCTACGACGCCTTTCTCTATCGTCTACGCAGCTGCAAGTCTTCACCTCCGGAGGAATCTACCATCGTAGATTGAGCTCTTCTTCATTATATGATGGTCTTAGAACATGGAAAATGTGCCTTTGATAATTTGAAGGGCGCTCACATAATTTTCAAATGAATAGGACCCTTTTCGAGCTTTGTCAGGCCCATAAATTGACTGTTGCAAATGGAGCGCTCACATAATTTTCAAATGAATAGGACCCTTTTCGACCTCTGTCAATCCCATAAATAAACTGTTGCAAACGGAGTGCTAACATTATGTGTGTGATAGGGAATGCTTCCCTAGTGCATAATATTGAGCCTTGTCTTCAATGGTTCCAAGTCATTTCATTGGATTCCTCTCTATGCAAGGCATATGCGCCATATATTCAATCTTGGTATTTAACTGTCATGAGAGTGAACTCATTATATTCTTAACTGAATGTTGATCTCTTAGTTAACATGATAACATAAGTGTCATCATGCAATACACTTTATATTTGAAGTGTCATCTTTTGATTAACTTAAGTGTTGTCTTTTAGTTTAATTACAGTATAAATACTTTAATTAGCTAATCCATTCATACTAACA
Source organism: Pseudotsuga menziesii (assembly GCA_001517045.1). NCBI lineage: Eukaryota > Viridiplantae > Streptophyta > Pinopsida > Pinales > Pinaceae > Pseudotsuga > Pseudotsuga menziesii. The sequence continues at coordinate 547,719 of LPNX010350449.1, read as the reverse complement.
CTTAGCTATCTATTATTAACTTAATGATGGTGATTGATTTACTTTTCATGGATCATAGAAACTTTAAAATTGAAGTTTCTATAACCGAATCACATATTGTAACTTACTATGAAGCTTACAATTTAGAGTTCATTTGGACATTATCTCTTTCATTGCCTATCTCTTTATCTTAGTGCATGGCCCAAATGTGTTTATTAATTCATCATATCATATTATATTCATAAGATGTGTCACATATTGTTATGATCATATTTTATTTCTCTCGAACCATATAGTCATTACTAAAGTAATTCACTCTAGGGGTAGCTAATCCCTAAAGGAGACTTAATAGTAATCTATGACCATGGTTAGTAATACATCACATAACATCTATGATTCAATATGCAAAGCATTTCACCTCTATAATTGGAGGCCCAATTCTATGGGTATTCCCTCTCTAGATGACCTCATGAGAATCAATGACTTGATATTAACCACAATTCTAACTTGATATTAACTACAAGTCTCCAGTCTTGATATTAACCAAAATACTTTACAATTACAACATCACCACCTCAATCATATGAGGATACTTACGACTTGATATTAACCACAAGTCCAAAGAATGACTCCTCATGCTATACATTTAACACTAAGGACTTTACTTAGGAGATTCAACCCCAAAGTGTGTGCAATAGAAGAAACAAGGAATTTGAAGAAAATGACAATGGATGAGTAGTTGCATGGAATTCTCATATCTTACAAAATGAGGATTGAGGATCCAACTCCAAAAGAAGCAACATTTAAGGAAATTAATAAGAATAAAGTCACTTCGTATTCCTCTTCACATTCAAATGAAGAATCTGATGAAGAAATGGCCAATTTAGTGAGGAAGCTAAAACGAGAAACATGTAAGTACAAAGGCAAACTACCTTTGAAACATTTTAAGTGTGGAAAGATTGGACATTTTGGAGCTAAGTGTCCACTTGATGAAAAAATTGAGCAAAAGGAAAAAGATAATTACTATAAAGAAGACTACCCCAAAAAGGAAAGTTTCTACACCAAGACACATGACAAATTATGATGATGATGAAGATGGTAATGCAAATGAAGAAAGAAATGAGATATTATTCTTGGCCACATAAGACTAGAAGCAATATAAAGTCAAGGATAACTCAAAGGAAGAAATTGAGAATGAAGAAGAAGCACTAGTTGACTTAGAAGATGAATTAGAGGCATCTCTTTAAGGAATTCATGATCTAAGAAAGCTTGTCAAGAAGAAAGACAAAATGATTGAACTCTTGAATAAGAAACTAAAGGAATAAGATTAATATAGTCAAGAAAAGGAGAATTGTAGCAATGACCAAGTTAACAAAATAAACAATTTAGATTAATGACCAAGTTAACAAAATAAACAATTTAGATGAAACAATTGTTGAACAAAAAGGGAAAATTTTAAGCTAATGGATTAGCTAAAAAAATCCAAGAAGACAAACAATGCTCATTAAAAACAATTGAAAAATAATTGTGAAGATGGGAGAAAATTAATTGAATAATTGAAGGCATTAGTAATAGCTAAGGAAGAAGAAATTCATGAGTTGAAAAATGAAAATTCTTAGCTCAAGAAAGAAGTTGAACAAACAGTTAAGAAGCCAGAGCTAAATGGAAAGTACAACAAGAGCACAAAAGCATTGCATGAAATGCACAAGAGACATAGGTCTATATTTGACAAATTGGGAATTGGATTTCAAATATTAATGAGTTTACCAAATATCCTCAAATAAAATCTGAAAGAAATTCAAATAAAGTAGGTCCATCCTTCTCACATGGAGATAATGAAAGAAGAAACAAGATGGTGAACTTTCAAATGAAAGAGGTCATAATTTTCGTCCCATAACAATATCAGAAGTTATGCAACATCAAGATGGAATTTCAAATCCAGGTATGAACCATCATTCAATGGTTACTATTTTTCATGTAGTGTTTATGGGCACAAAACTGTGAATCTTATAGAAGTTATGGTTATGCTATAAAGTGTTGAACTGTAGCTAGTTTGGACGTAAGGCTTTGGGCTACATAAGCCCATTAAATGTCATCTATCAAGAGATGAAAGAGTGAATAAAGCATGGAAAAATAAATTTGAAATTTGATGGACAGAACTTCGAAGAGCACGAAGATAATATTGATCAAGGTAATAAACACCTAAGAAGGAACGTGAAATTAAGTTTCTTACCAACGAAGCCTCTGATGCATTAGTTAAAGAAGAATGCATTATTATTCAAGACAATTATAATGAATACAACGCCGATGATGACCTAATAGCTGGAAAAAATGATAAATCTGGAACTGACAAGAAATTCTAAAGCATACCCACCCATTAACAGATGAAAAATTGGGAAGATCTCATATCTTTTTAGAAAGCAAATTCTCTAAAGCAGACCCACCCATTAACAGATGAAAAATTGGGAAGATCTCATATCTTTTTAGAAAGCATTAGTATAAGTTGCAGTTGCAGCTGCAATTATTTCAGTTAATGTATCTATTCAAGCAAGAGTTGTTGTACTTGCAGTAGCTCTCATAGCAACAACGATGGAAGCAACAGGGAAAGAAGGAAATCTATTAGGTCCAAAAAGGAGGTCTAATCATTGAGTGGTATGGTAGTGTCAGACGCAGCAGTAAAGTGGTTCATTGTCCAGAACGGTTTAAAACAAGGAAAAGAATCAGAAACCATCTAGAAGAGAGTCAAGTCTTTCCATTCCCAACAAAACGAAGGTTTCACGAAAATATTCGAACATGGATGCAAGTCAGTCAGCAAAGTCAGTTTCTTGCAATGCAAAGTGCAGTATGGATGAACACATTGATGAGTTGAAGACAGAGCCTTTAGAATTAAAAAAAGGTTTTGAAAATTTGAGAAAATTTCGTGGATTTCAATTAGGGAAGGTAGGAATTTTGCCATCCAATAAATTTAAACATCCAATATGTTTTGGTTCTAGAGAGTCTGTTCAAGCTGCTTCTTATGCGAGAATAATACATTCAGGTCGTACATGGATTTAGTAATGATCCAACCATCAGGTCCAGGGGAGACATGTACCTTGTAGTCAAATACCTCCGATCTCTGAATTTCATGTTGATTGTGACGCAAATAGTACCTGTTTGGTCTGGGTGCTTTATCCTTCCAAGCCTGACACTTCTGAAACAGCGATGACAATAAGCCAGAAAAAGCAGCAGACAAGGAATCAGATGTAGTGAGCTTAATAAACATTGTACATGGCAAAGAGAAACATGGCACATGGAAGCAAATATAGTTGGCATTGAAATGGATCGTCGATCTTTAGGTCCTAACCCTAAGATCACTTAAAAATCAGCTAAAGAGAAACATAACGATAGGAGTAAGGGAACTCGTGATACAGTGAGTTAAGAATGCAATTGCCGCAACTGTTGATTCTCCGTCGTTGGCAATACCACATAGCTATCATTAGTCTTAGAAAGCAAAAATCCATTTCACCAAGAGGAATATTGTAAAATTGATATGTATTTTTTTCATAGCAGGGAGATCTCACGAGCACACCATGCATAGAAAGGATGGAGAGCGCCCGCAGCGAACTTGTGCAAACGACCTCTTTGCAAACGAAGACATGATGTAGACCAAACAATCAACGCACAAGTGAACACACAATAACCAAGCAGGAAAGTAGCCAATGCATGAAGGTGACGCAAGAAAAGAATGATAAGCAACCGTCAAAAGGTGGATAACCGTTGAGGAGAACGTTGAAGAATTGTTAATTCAAGACGACCGTTGGTGAAATGGCTTGTTTCCATCGATTTTTTTTTGGGTGACTAACCACACTACACAAACAGTCCGCTCACGGGGCACCAATAAGGATTCGAAGAGTCAGAGGTTTGGCGGTTGTGAATTTGTTATGGCACTGGTGTAACTACTCGCTACAGGAGAAGAAAAACCGGAATATTTGCTCGTTTATTCTATTTTTTACTCCCTCCCTATTTCGTAGCATAACCTCTTCTTTATGATGCTTGAGCACTTTGATTACCATTTTTTGGCCAACTCAAAAGGAAATAATTGTCCATCCATTTTGCATCAAGCTCCCAACAAACGGATACGCTCCCGAGTGACTTTGCTACATACCGACATTCATTTGGAGCAATGATCAACGAGACCATGGAACAATCACGAATATATAAGGCACTAAGACGAAGAGAAGACAGTTGGAAACTTTAAGTTGACAGTTGCATGTTAGCCGATGCAGCTGGTCCATCTAACGCAGCCCCGAATACTATTTTCTGCAAATGTTGCGTTTTAAAGAGCTTGGGAGGTGTTACAGTGCACTTGTACCCAGCACACCTTTAGGTGTACTCGAGGGAGAGAGGACCAAATTTTTTGACTAGGAAGGGTGTTATTGAGTGATGGCGATCATGGTAGGACCCTTTGGTCCTCCTTTAAGGGTACCATGGCTTAATGGAACTGCTGATTGCCGGTTAAAGATGTTTTTAAACTCAGGGTTGGTGGCTTGAGCTCCTAACGGTTGACCACTGGGTCTCATGGCTCCATTCCCTTCTTGCGCGCTTTGGTGGCCTTTGCTTCAGCTATCAAACACTTGTCTCCAATCACGACCACTTCATACACCCTCCTGGCCCTTCAGTCAGTGTGTCCTTGCTCTCCCTGGCCTTCTTTCCATGCTTTGAGGAGGGCGTTGAGGGATTTTACAACATTCAAGGGGTTAGATGGGGCATAACGCCCTCCCTCCAGCCTGCTCCGGCTTTTTGTTCGGAGTGATTCGTGTATTTGAGCATGTTTTGACACTTGGAGTGCAAATACCCCACGTAGCCTACCTTAGTTTATATTTTATTATTATTTTCTTTTAATTTTAAGTTGACATTTAATAATTATGAATTTACTTGTTTAAGGCATGTCAACTTGGATAAGTGAGTGTGAGATCATATAAATAGATCTTCTCACTTTCATTTTAAATAAGAACTTATGGGATAAATCATTATTCACTTGTTTTACCCTACTTAGGGTTTTCTCTGGATGGACGTGCTCTTGGTGAGGAAGTTTTCTGGTAATTCTTTGGTGAATCTTTGCTTTTGGTGATGCTTCGATTTGTTCGATAAACACAAGCACAAGGAGGCCATGCTTCTTACCTTTTTGTTGGATGTTGGTGGATATGCATGTCTAAGTCTTAGTGGTGGCCTTAGAGCTGCGTTTTTCCCTAAGATAGGTCACTACTTTCTCTCCTTTCACCTTAGCAATGACGACACGCCTTCCTGTGAAGGTGCCCTAGGGTTTTTCCTTAGCTTTGCCAAGTTAGTTGCTTAACCTAAAACTCTCCTTCACTAGGTCAATGCTCCTCTTCAGAAACCCTAGATTAGGTAGGCCTTGCGCGAGGGTTTTCCCAAGTTCTCACACTTCTTTCTCCCACAAAACCTAGTCTAGGGTTAGCTGTAGATTAGTTTTTGCTTAGTTTGTATTAGTCCTAGGGTTAGTTTAGTTCAGTTTTTAAGTTATTCTTTTAGTTAGCTTTTAGGTCATGGTTAGGGTTAAATCCTCTCTCCTCCACCATTGCAACCCTTCAAGGCCTGCCAATACCTTCGTTGGCCTTCTAAGCTACCCATCCTCGTCGGCTTCTACCCTAGCTTCTAGATACCCCTCTTGGCTGCCTTTATCCCCTTCGTAGCCCTACATCACGATGCGCTCAACACTCACAACGACCTTCTTCTTCGCATCCCATCCTCATATCTTCACCGGGTCCGCTCACCCCAGCAGCCTTTATTGCCTTCACACTTTTGGCTCGTATTTCTTCTCAACGCTGACCATTCACACCCCTTTACGCAGACCTCCCTGCCTTGCCGCCAGCTCCAGCCTCCAATCCCCATGCGCGACCTATCTTCAATACTTGCATACACGAGTAAAACGTTAGCTAACTAATCAATATACAGCTGTAAGTATTCGCCAGAGATGATTTTAAGGAACCATAATTATTTAGAAGCGTATAAGTGTTGGTGAATCTTACCAATTCTTAAAATGCCAACTATAAAATGTTTGGCGATATTTTTCAAAAAATAATTTAATTTCCAAGAATTTTATCTCGTTTATATAATAATTTGGCGCTTTTTAGGGTGAAAAAATTTTACCCCATCAAAATTGGGCGAAACAGAGCTTCAAAAAATGAAAAATGTGTTTTGGAAGAAAAACATGGAAAAATAGCCCATAAACTAAATTTCGCCCCTAAAATTATCCCTAGTATTCACTGGTTTAAATTTATAATAAAAAATGGACTGATAATAATATTTTATGCATACTTTGATCACAACTTTGGCGTAGATACATCGTGTTATTGATCTCCTTGTTAATACGTGGATGTATGTCAAAAGAAGCGGATGAACCATGCTTGTCTGGATCACTGATATCGTTCCTTGCCAAAATTGGTTAACAAGTGCAAAACTAAGTTTCAAACTAAGTTTCTATTTGCCTTTAAACCAAGTTTCATATTTATTTACAACATTAATACTTTGCATGTTTATTAATTTACATGTTTTATTAATAATATTAAAATATGCTTTAACATATATAGTTTGTTAATTTGATTTTGTTTATTTGGTATTTATGCTCATTTTATAACATATTTATTTTATTTTATGTGGTTGTAGTATTAAACCTATAGTTTATTAATTTAGATTTTTGTTTATATGATGTTTTAGTATTATTAAAATCAAAAGAGTTTAAAATAATATTGATTGAAAATCTAAACAATTATATGCTCCTAATACAAATTTAAATTTGGAGTTACGAAATATTGAAGCTAATAAGAAATGTTTGGTTCGCCTTTTAGTAGAATATGATGGTAATATGAGTATGCATGTTATTTTAGATTGGAAACCAACCTACTATATTCATTACTTGATGCTTGGGATTCAACTAATAATTATATTATTCCTTGGTTAGTTTCATAAGACTTAGAAGTGATACCTTTTCTTTTAGACTCCATTAGGAACTGGTCTATAATAACCTACGGGAGAAGCATCTTTGGTGTTTAGTGTCTTTTGTAGGGTCGATATAGGGCTCCACCTATCAGGCTTAGGCTTCCAAAGAAGTTAAGGATTAGTGACTAAGGTGATAGTGGTCACTTATTCTATATATGCTTACCGGTGGCAAGACCTGCCATTTCAATCGGTAACATTTTGGCACCGTTGCCGGGGACCTCAAACTTGTTGAGGTGAGTTACACCCTGGAAAGAATGACATCTGGTAAGAAAGAATTGAGGTAAGTCTTTTTGGGTATTTTGAAAATATTTTTAAAGACTAATCTTTGCATATGTTACCTGGCGAATCCACAAAGAAAAACCTGACAAGGCTTGACACTTTGGTAAGTTTTGAAGTCCTAATTTAATATGATTGCCTACATTTTTTTAAGGACTAACCTGCAGGCTTACCTGGCGACTCCACAAAGAGCTCAACTCGTCCCATCTATCAGGTACGCCTTTGTCTTATTTAGTACTTTGGCGAGATTTGCGTAACTAACTTGGCAGGTTTCTCCCGACGACTCCAATCAAAGAAAATTAAAAGAAGTACTCTATAAAGACAGGGAAGCCCGACGAGATGGAATCCAGTTATGAATCGTGGATGGACATATTGGAATTCTCATGCATTCCAGGTTTTCCTCACAAGCATGCCATTAAAGATGGTGAGAAGGCACTGTTCCCATTGTTCCAACAATATAAGTGTCATGTGGCATTCCATGTTCAAGCATTCATGCAATTCATCCGGGCTAGTAACATCGTGCATGAAGACATCAAGATGAGCCTATTTTTTCTCTCTCTTCACCTAGAAGACAACTTATTTGTTAAAAATTGGTATGAGGGTTTTCCTTGCAGAAGTTTTTCTTCTCTTAGGAAATTCATTAATGCATTCAACACAATTTGGGATTACGGTGCAGAAGAATAGGAAAGAAAGGCCATGATCGACAAAATATGGGAATAAACCCTGGGAAAAAGCCAGACTCAAAACGATGCAAGAGAAGGAACCACATATGATATTCCATTTGAGTTTGAATATCCTGATAATTCGACTGCTACAGAAATGGAAATTGATTTTTCTCCTCTTGGAGTCTATCAACTTTCCCAGGTTATTCATATGAGTTACCTGAGGTATTCTGGCATGCCTTCAAGGGTGACCATGATAATGTCGTGCACCATGTGGAATGGTTTATGAATATGGCTTCAGAATATGGTATCAAAGAAGAAGAAGATGTTTACATGCGATCATTTGTCCTTCACCTAGGAGGCAAGGATATCGCTTGGTTTGTGAGCCTAGATAAAGGAACAATATCATCATTTGCAGGATTGGTGGAAACATTCTGTAACCACTGGTATTCAGGGAGCTGTGACGAATGGATACCTCATGTCAAGAATGCAAAGGACTTGTTCAATAAGGAAGCCCAAAACAAAGATCTGTTTGAAGCGACCATTGTTCAGGGTCTAACTGATGATATCTTGAGCACGATAGATGAAGCTCCCTAGGAAGATGAATATGATGATGGTCCCATATATGATGATTTGGAAGTCCTAATTGAAGAAGCTGAAGAACATGAGGATACGATGAGTCCTCCCTTCCAACATGCATAAACTCCTTATGACATACTAGATCTCTCGAAACATAATAACGAGAATTTTGAAGACGATGGTTATTGGACATTTATGGGTCCTCCTTTATATGATTCCTCGAGACCAGGTAGAATTGTCTCCATATGTTTAAAGCGAGAAATAGAAGCTTGGTGAAGTTACTCAGGAAGATCAAGAACTTGACACTATTTGGGACGAGGAACTCTCAGTCACCTCCAACAGGGATGATGCAGATGTAACTTATGAAGACACTGTTGAAAGAGATATGATCATTCCTTCCCCTTATGTTTGGGACGAGGAACTCTTAGTCACCTCCAACAGGGATGATGAAGACGTAACTTATGAAGACCCTGTTGAAAGAGATATGACCATTCCTTCCCCTTATGAGGCTAATGATGAAGAGTGGATCAACCCTTTTGCCACCATAATTGAAGATGCAACAACAACAGACTCTGAAGATAATTGATGTATACAGTTGAGTCATTATGATGAAAATTTCGAAGACTTGGAACCTCATATCTCTGGTGATTCTTCCATGATGTTACCATCATAATCATCCTGCAGCAGTGAAGCTTGTCGCATAGAGAACTCTTTTGCATATATTTGGCATATGATGAGCCTAGGTTAACACTTCCAGCTGTGCCCCTCAAGAATCCTAGAAGAAGTTGTTCAACCCACTATACCCTACATCGACAAGCCCTTAATAATACATCTCAACAAGACCAAGGAAGGTAGGTGGAAAGGTATGACTTTCATCCCTCGGTCTCATAATATTTAATTTTATCTTTTCATTTGGGGCATGAAGGTATGGATTATGTTGTTGGCAATTTCAAAATTTCAAAGATTATTGGGGTTACTAACATGATTGTGGAAAACATAAGCAATATACATGTATGTACAAATAAACGCTTGATTAAATGCAGAGACAGATTGCAACTCACATGTGAAGGTTTGCAAAGTCCGACTCCATGGATAACCTCCCAAGTTGAGGATTCATGGGCAAGTTTCAGGCAAATTTTTTTTGAAGATATGTATGATGGTTCTGAAGATATGTATGATGGATGTATCCCATACATAAGTGCGCTAGAAGAATGGATCAACAAAGCTTGTCAAAGTGATGCTTCTGCATGGCACTGGTTTCAAATTTTCCAAGTTCTTGAGAAGGTCTGGTTTCTGCCACTCATCAACATAAAAATCCTCATACAAATTCAACATATCATCAATGAGGTATTGTCTTGGATTACACTAAAGGAAAACAAGGAAAAAGGTAAGGCGACATGTATGAATTACTTACTTAGATGGTTACATTGGTGGTATGATTTCACTTAACCTGTTTTGATTACCATGTTTAGAGTAGGTAGGGTTAGTTGCATTAGGAATATTTCTGTGTGTTGCATTTCATGTCTAGCTAGTTTATTGTTTTTAGTTTGTTTCTTTCATTTTGCAAATAAGGCAGGACATAAGTGTTTGCCTCTAGATTCTTTTAATCTCTTGGGCATTCGATATGTGTGTAGGTCTACATTACTAGCAGATTCACATGTTCTCGAGCACTCCCGGGAAGAGCACTCGTCCTGTAGTTGGATCTAGTGTTACATTGCACTTGTACCTAACGCACCTTCAGGTGTACCCTAGGGAGAGACGACCAATTTTTTTGACTAGGAAGGGTGTTATTGAGAGATGGCGGTCATGGCTGGACTGTTTGGTCCTCCTTTGAGGGCACTATGGCTTAATGGAACTATTGATTGTCCGTTAAAGAGGTTTTTAACCTCAAGGTTGGTGTCCGGGGCCTCTAACGATTGACCACTGGGTCTCATGGCTCCATTCCCTTCTTGCACACTCTGGTGGCCTTTGCTTCAACTATCAAACACTTTTCCCTAGTCATGGCCACTTCATACACCCTCCTGGCCCTTCAGTCAATGGGTCCTTTCTCTCCCCGGCCTTCTTTCCTCAGAGGAAGGCATCCTCCATACCAGGTTGTTTACATGCTTTGAGGAGGGAGTTGAGAGATTTTACAACATTCTAGGGGTTAGATGGGGCATAACGCCCTCCCTCCAGCCCGCTCTGACATTTATTTCGAAGCGATTCGTGTATTGTAGCATGTTTTGACACTTGGGGGTGCAAATACTCCATGTAGACTACCTTAGTTTATATTTTATTATTATTTTCTTTTAATTTTAAGTTGACATTTAATAATTATGAATTTACTTGGTTTAAGTCATGTCCGCGTGGATAAGTGAGTGTGAGATCATATAAATAGATCTCCTCACTTTCATTTTAAATCAGAACTTATGGGATAAATCATTATGCACTTGTTTTACCCTACTTAGGGTTTTCTCTCGATGGACGTGCTCCTGGTGAGGAATTTTTCTGGTTAATGCAAGCTAATTTGTGGTAATTATTTAGTGAATCTTTTCTTTTGGTGATGCTTCGATTTGTTGGATAAACACAAGCACAAGGAGGTTAGGCTTCTTACCTTTTTGTTGGATGTTGGTGGATGTTCATGTCTAAGTGTTAGTGGTGGCCTTAGAGCTGCACTTTTCCCTAGGATAGGTCACCATTGCTTTCTCTCTTGTCACCTTAGCAACAACGACACGCCTTCTTGTGAGTGTGCCCTAGGTTTTTTCCTTATCTTTTCTAGGTTAGTTGCTTAACCTAGAACCCTCCTTCACTATGTCAACGCTCCTCCTCAAAAACCCTAGGTTACGTAGTGCTTGTTCTAGGGTTTTCCCAGGTTTTCACACTTCTTTCTCTCACAAAACCTAGTCTAGGGTTAGTTGTAGATTAGTTTTTGGTTAGTTTACGTTAGTCCTAGGGTTAGTTTAGTTCAGTTTTTAGTTTATTATTTTAGTTAGGTTTTAGGTTAGGGTTAGGCTTAGAGCCTCTCTCCTCCACCATTGCAGCCCTCTGAGGCCTTACAATACCTTCGCTGGCCTTCTAAGATACCCATCCTCGCTGGATTCTACCCTAGCGCCAAGATACCCCTCTTGGCTGCCTTTATCCCCTTCACAAACCTACAAATTGGTGCGCTCAACACTCATAGCGACCTTCTTCTTTGCAACCCATCCTCAGGTCTTCACCGGGTCTGCTCACCCCAACAACCTTTGCTTCCTTAATGTTGTTGGCACATATTTCTTCTCAATGCTGACCCTTCACACCCCTTTACGTAGACCTACCTTCCTTGCTGCCAGTTCCAGCCTCCAATTCCCATCTGTGACCTATCTCCAATACCTACATACATGAGTAAAACGTTAGCTAACTAATCAATATACTGCTGTGTAAGTATTCGCTGGTTTAAATTTGTAATCAAAAGTGAACTGATATTAATATTTTATGCATACTTTGATCACAACTTTGGCGTAGATACATCGTGTTATTGATCTCCTTATTAATGTAACATGGATGCATGTCAAAAGAAGCAGATGAACGGTGCTTATCTGGATGACTGATATCGTTTCTTACCAAAATTGGTTAATAGGTGCATAAACTGTCTATTTTCCTTCAAACTAAGTTTCATATTTATTTACAACAATAATACTTTACATATGTTTGTTAATTTACATGTTTTATTAATAATATTTAAATATGCATGAACATATATAGTTTGCTAATTTTATTTTGTTTATTTGGTATTTAAGGCTCATTTTATAACATATTCATTTTATTTTATGTGGTTGTATTATTAAACCTATAGTTTATTAATTTAGATTTTTGTTTATATGATGTTTTAGCTTTTTTTAAAATCAAAAGAGTTTAAAAGAATATTGATTGAAAATATAAACAATTATATGCTCCTAATACAAATTCAAATTTGGAGCTACAGAATATTGAAGCTAATAAGAAATGTTTTCTAAAGTCCCCATTTTAAATAATTGCCGCAATAGGACAATTCCATCAATCTTACTAGTTTCCTAGGTTGGATGGATACATTTGAAATTCTAATAAGGGAGATAATAGATGATGCTCAAACATTAGAATGGAATAAATATTTAATAATGGAGCTAATTAAATAAATTCAAGAGAAAATTGAAGTGGCAATGGAGCATGGAGACACATGGAGATTATGGAGCCCACACAAGCTAGAATTTCTGTTCTGCCTAGCATCCTCCTCTTGGAATTTCGAATCCATGGGAAGCCTAATGTTCTTGGATGAGTTAGAAGGCTGATACACTTGGACATATGCCTCATAGGTCAAATTGGGAAGGAAATGTAACTTACATGGGAGAGGAAGAGTCAAATGGGAACTTCTTGGACACTTGGGCTAGATTCCCTAACATCTATGACATCTATGACACCAATGACGAAGATGCTATGACATTTATGAAATATTGAAGACCTAAAGGATGACATCTGACCATTCTGACATGTTAGGTCGAAATATGGCATCTAAGAGGGCACTCATGTGAGTTGGGGAAGCTCAATGGGTTCCCACTCGAATTGGGGGAGGATGGAAGGCTAGGAAAGGGAGAACACATGGAAAATATTGAGCACACACCCTAATTCGAAATGGATTCATTTTGTGGATGGATTGGTAACCTTAGAAGGCTAAGTGTTTTTATAAAATACAAGGATCAACCAAGAGAAGGGATTTTGATCATTTGAGAAATTTGTATTTGTGAATTGAGAGAGCTAGTGGATGACTAGTTTCTTGCCTTAGCCAATTTCGAGGGTGAAAGATTCTCATCCAAGTTGGTGTTTGGAGAGGACACTCAGGTATTTCATGGAGATTTAATGGAGTTTGTATTTGCAGGTGTAGGCTATAGGGAATCTCATGGTTCCTTCTACTGCAACACTTTCTCTGAACCATTTCCAGTTTTTATTGCATATTCTTGCTCATGGAGGGATTGCGCTTTGGGTGAGTTATTGTACTCTTTGGGAGAGATTATCCTGATCCATTTATGATTATAATCAGTTTAATATCTTTTGTTCTTCATTCTCAGAAATTCTCAAGTCGAAATATCAAATGGTTGAATGTAAAAGTGATTATTAATGAGCAAACAATGACCATTTCCCCACTATATTGATGTATGCCATTGAATGTTGTTGATTTCGAGATTCTCATTGTAAATTTATGATTGTAATACGTTTAATATGCTATTTTATTCATTCTCATAAAGTCTCAGTTTTAAATACCAAAGGGTTTCGTGTAAAAGTGAATATTATTGAGCAAACAATGACCATTTCCCCACTATATTGATGCATGCCGCAATAATGCTGATTATTTCGAATGGAAGAATGTATCTCTGATATACTTATGATGAATGGACTGTAATTTATGATTATTAAAAGTTTCATGTTCAGCACTTCATCATTTGAAGTCATTTTACTCAGTTTAATTGCATTTGGAGAATATTTGGTGTCATTTCCCCAAGGGTCGAATTAGTGATTTTGTAGCTGTTTGAGAGAGGTTCATAATAGATTGTATAAACTGAATAATGATGCATATGAGACCTGTTGCAGCTGCAATGATTTCCCAAATTTCTAAAAAATTTGTGACCCTCCTTTTAAATTTCTCTGGTTTAGTTTGGTTGGGATTGCTTGATTTTACTGCAACTTCGGATTTTGATCATGATGGTTAAGAGAAGAGCTTTATGTCGATGTTGTTTTTATGACTTACATTGATTTATTACCCCGCGGTCGAAAGATGTTAAAGCTATGAATCAGAACCACAGTTAATTACGCATCCGCCGTTGCGGAGATTCAGTTGAATGAAGATCCGATCCAAAGTGTTACTTTCCTCCGATGCATTTTATTTTATTTTATTAATCAGCGCCCTTATTGGAAAACCGTCGAAACTCTTTGTCTCTACGGCTTCCGCCGTTACGGATGACATATTGCGAGCACCGTGATAGTTGTTCTGATCTTTTCCGATTCCCGTCAGTTTTGATTCGCAAGCCCTTAGTCTATTTAGCTTCCGCCGTTGCGGCTCTAAAAGGGACTATTCTTCCGCTTTAGTTTGGTTTATGTTTGCCGCTTTGCCAATTTTTTTCGCTTAAGTCATTTTTGTTTTCCCTCTAATTTTGACTTGTCTACGAAACTTGTTGTCTCTACGGTTTCCATCGTTGCGATATTCCAACCATCTTATGGTCCGAGGTTATAGTTTGGTTGAGCTCCGATGCGGAGTTATTTTATTTCTCTCGTCAATGTTTCGCTTGGCACTACGAAACTCTCAGTCGCTTCATCTTCCACCATTGCGGCACATTAGTGGACTTGACCATCGATCCCTTGGCTACTCTGCCGCCCGATGGTCACGTTATTCCTGCCGAATGTTTGTTTTTACCGCGATGTATATATTGGGGATTTGGGGCAAATTTTTCTATTATTTTACCTGCGAACCCATGCCAGCGCTATCGTTGTCGTTTCGAACAAAGCATTGTACTTGCTGTCGGTAGCTCATTCATAGGTGGTGTCGCCGTGGAAGTTTTCAGATTCTTCCCGTCAACTACACAGCTCCTTGCCAGGTAGGCCAATCTTCTTGATTCTTCCCCTTCATTTGAGTTTTGAACTAGGGTTGTCATCCTTGGTTAGTTTCCACCTCCGTGGTTAATGGACACCTAGGTTTATGGTTTTTTTAGCGTATATCTAGTTCATCTCGACAGTATGGCCGTCCGGGGGGGGGGGGGGGGGGGGGGGGGGGGGGGGGGGGGTTGTTTTCCTGATGATTAATTGCGGTGCCATTATGAGTTTGCAAACCTTACCTGGCTGTTTGAGAAACTGGTGCAGACGAGCGTTACGATGTCTGCACCAGTTCTCTCAAGTTTGTGTATGGCCGTCTGGGGGGGTGGGTGGTTTCATGTTCTTTTGCAAGAGGAAGGAATTTTTTCCTGTTTTGCTTCGAAGTGCCGAAGGTTTTGATTTTCCAGTCTTTTGGGTCGCTTGCATGTTTGGGACTAGGGTCGCGGTTTTGAATTTGCACCTCGTTTCGAATGAGATTGGCAATAGGACGATTTATTCTGGAGTCATAGTGCCAAGGATGTAGTTTTTGAGACTATTTTCTTTGACCGAGGGGAAATTCTTCATTGTTAACGAAGCCATGATGTGTTTGGTTGATCACTCCAATTTTTAGTCGTAGGCAGGATATAGTTTTTTTTGTGCAGACTTGTCCTGTGCAGGAATACTTGGAAGTTAAATTTGTTTATGTATTTTACCTAGATTCCATCATGACTAGCATGACTGAGGTAAATGCTCATGTAGTTTTGTCTTCATTCTTTGAATATTGGTTGAATGGCTCAACATGACCTAAAAGATTTTTGTGTATGACAGGGCAATTTTTCGAGTACGAGATGTCTAAAAGGCATAAAAAGAAAGCCCCTATGGTGGAAGAGGAACCTAAGGTAGAAGTTGTCACAAAGGTTGAGTATACTTATGAAGACACCAGATGCACCACAGGAGTGGAGCCTGAATACAAGTGGGGGCAAATTTACAGGCTGATATCACACCATGAAGTACCTGACACTGGGTTTGAAGAAGAAACCATATATGCTAATATTGAGAGATCGGATTTGATGAAGATTGCTACCAGACCTAAAATTTTCCCATGCATAGAGGTAATTATATGGATTCTTCCCAGGGCAGACGTAACTACCATGATTTTGGCCAACTGACAAACAGGGTTATGCTGCTTATATCCCTGGTTATGTATCATTAGCCTACCACTTACCAGAAGCCCAGGTTTACTTGACTGAGGATTGGCTAAAGGAGATTAATCTTGACCTAATTGAGACATTGAAAAGAATGCTAATACCTGGCAAGAGTTTCAGAACTAGACCATCAAGGGAATATGACACAGCCACCTTAAGAATCCCTTATAGGTTCATTGCTTTAATGCTGAACAGGATCTTCGGGAGAGCTCACAGTAAAAGTTTTAAGTTGGGGTGGGTTCCTATCATCTTCTATGTTGCCACCCAAGGGACTGTGTTCAACTAGGTGAACATTGTATTAAACAGTCTCTCGGCTTGCATTACTTTAGCCTTGGGAGGGGTGTCCCAGAAAAAATCAGAGTTCTACATGAGCTCCATACTGATTGATTGCATACTGTGCAACCAGCCATTCCCAAACCTGAGGTGTATTTGGGACCGAGACAGAACATCGATATACATAGCCTACAAGCCACTATGGGTGCATAAGTACTACAATCATTACAGAGAAGTGTGTGAACACTTCATTATGCCGTTATATACAATGATTTTCTTAAAAGAATGCAATTGCATGTCTGAAGAAGCGTTGCAAGTCATTGAAGAGTATGCTGATTACTACTTAACCGAGGATGGACTGTATATGAGAATGTATGGCTGCTCCAGAGCACTTTCACTGCTTCCAAAATATGCCACTGATTATGTGGTACACAAGGAGGCAGTCAGGAAGGTCTTCTTGGATGGCACAGGGAGTTTTTTATTTGAGCATAAGAAGGCGACTTATCCTCCCATACCGTTCAGATTGGGAAGTTATAAGTTCTCAAGCGTTAAGAAAGCAGATGAGTTTGTAGAAGAACTGGAGAAATTTCATTTTGGAGAAATAAACTTTCATAGGAATGATTCCCGGAATAAAGTGACAGAACACTGCAGGGAAGCAAATGTACATTTTGAGTATACAAGCCATTGTGATAAAGATGAATCAATTTTCCGAAATGCAGAAAACATAACTGCATTAAAAAGAAGATTCAAAAAGAATATCACTACTAAAGGCGGGAAAGGACAAGATGATCAGAAGAAAGCAGAGGAAGAGGAGGCTAGGAAAAGAGATGAATATGCTAGGAGACTAGCAAAGGAGGCCGAAAGTTGGCTTAGAAGTGAGGAAGAAGAAAAGAGGAAAGCTGAACAAGAAGCAACTAGAATTGCAGAAGAAGCTGCCAAGAGTGAAGAATAAGAAAAGAAAAGGAAAGAGGATGAGGAACTCAGGAAACAGGAAGCTGAAAGACTAAAACTAACAGGGTCCATGACAGAGCAACAAACTTCTGACCCTGTAGACATTTAGGTTCAGGATCTGGGTAATCCTGATTCTCAAGACCCTGAGGCAACTGCTAGCAGCACCTTAGGACAGGTTGTTGTTTCTGGCCTAAGACTGATCCCTTTCGAACAAAATAAAGGGGAAGAAGTTCCAGACTTCGATACCATTTTTTATGACAAGGAAAAGAAAAGAATTGTGAAGGGGACCGAGAGGAAAGTTGAAACCGGGGGGCAGTCAGGGAAGATGATAAATGATAAAATCTTGGTACATGGGATGGATAAGGACCCGAAATTCACTATCTGAGCTGGAGCAGCATTGATCCATGCCTTTGAAGATAATGTGGATCGAATAATGACTGACCTTGAGCAATCAAGGAAACTTGCTGCTCAACTAAAAGATACGCTATGGAGAGAGAGAGAGCAAAGCAACAAATTGAAAAGGAAGTTTGAAGATATGCACAATGAAGTAAAGTCTTCAAAGGCTGAACTTCAGTCCCTCCAAGTAGACAAGATGTCTTTGGAGGTTGCCTGGGAAAGCTTAGCAAAATTGCAGCAAGAACATTAGGAGCTAATGATAGAAAAGGATGGGCTGCAAATAGTATGTGAAAGACTTCATGCAGAAAAGGACCAGTTGCAAAGTAAGATAGGGGAGTTGGAACTGCAAAAGGTTACTTTGGAGGAATCAGAGAAACAATCTCAGGTTCAAGCAGCAGATCTTAAAGAACAAATTGCTTCATTAGCAGCATCTTTGGAAGAAGCAAGGGAACAACAAACCAGCATTCAACCTTTCAAGGAACATGTTTTAGCACAAAGAAGCAAAATGCACAGGCTGCAAGTATCCATAGAAGAAGAGAGGTGCAAAGTTTTGCAGGTAGATAATAGACTAGAAGACATTTTGGAAACTTATTCATATTTTGTGGACAGATCTCAGGACATTTTAGAAGTCATGTCGGGAAGAATAGCGATATTGGAGACAAATGAGGAGATCCCTGTAGAGTTACCAGCAAAGGATCAACAAGGCTTAAAACAAGACTATGAATTACTAGAGTTTTCCATAAACACAGCTGAAGAATTTAAGAAGGATGTAAAGAAAATGAGGGGAGCTTGTATTGAGTTCTGTAGGAAAATTTTGATCGCTTACAACCATTTCCAGGTGGCTGCTGAGCACAGAATGGACACATTTCTAGACCATGACCTGTTCATAGAGATGTTACAAAATAGATATCAAGAAGATGAACAGAGAATTCAACAGATCAAGGCTTTGGACGAGTAGATATTGAGAGATGAGGTAGCTCATTCAGCGGTTAGTGTACAGTTGCTGGAGGATCAACTACGCTTGAACTCAGCCAGGATCGAAGTGATAAAAAACTAGGCTACCAAATTTGAAATCAATATTCATTTTCTCGAACCTTCTGAGTTTGAGAACATTGGCTAAGAAGCTTTAGCATGGAAGATGTTCTTGAACAATCAAGCAGGGCCCTCCACTTAAGTGCTTTATTAATTTTGTTTAAATGTAATATATTGTAAATTTTATAAGCACTTAATATGAGAAAATTGTGGGAGGTGAAGCGTTGGGGAAGCCCAAGGGTCATTTGTGGGCAGCCCAAAAGTTTTTGCGTTTTGTATAAGTATAGGAGAATTAGATAGAGAAGGGGCTTTTTCCCAGTGAGACTTGTGAAATACTTGTTGTAAGAGGAACTATTTCGTTTTGCAATAATACAATTACAATTTTGCCTGTTGGAGAAAGTGTCGTGTGGAATGTTCAAATGTGGTGAAATGAACAATGTTGAAGGGGAACTATTTCGTTTTCAGTTGTTTTTCATTAACTGTGAGATTGTTCTAACTTTCTGAACCTATGTTCTTGGATGAATGTTCTCTGGTTTATTTTATGATAATTTCCACTATGAGAAATGAATGTTTTAATAGACGATGAGCTATCTTGTTGTGCACATCTCTATTCATGTTTATGTGTTTTGATTCTAAGAACAACTATCTGTGATTTATCTTAACATATGAGTAGTAATACATTACTCATTAATTGATAATTTTGCTCCCTAGGGATAACTTAGTTAGATCTTGTTTTCAGTTGTGTGTGATTTAGATGTGAGAGAGTCTAAGGCGAGAGGTAAGAAAATGCGCATCACATTGTGACCACTCATCATATTCTTCATCAATCTGCATGTTAGATAGGAACTTGCACATCATACTTAAAGTTAAAAAATACAAAAATATACACGGTGGACCAGGCCGCAACTGGTAAAACCCTTTATTTTTGATACTTGACTTACAGTAGTCGAACCGCAAATCGGATGGATTCCCCATACCAAACAGTCACGGGCTAGTTGGGAACGTTGATTGGGGAGAATCCCTTGCTGTTCTCGCCTGCGAATTTCCAGGCCTCAACATTTTCTGGCGCTAGAAGGAGGGCCACCAATGCATGGATGGCCAGGGAAGTCCATTTCCTCGAAGTTACTCCATCAGTGATAGTTTTGAAAGCAGTTTTCTAAATATTGAAGAGAATAAAGAACATTTGTTTTCTGTGGACAACCAAGTAGTTAATGATCTGAGAAGACACACATGGGCCTATGTAAAGAGTATTGGAGGATTACCCACTATCCCTGATTTACCCCGAAGAGAATACAAGAAGAAAGACCGTCCCATCTTGGAAGATTCAGTGTTGGTTGGAGATTTGAAAGAGTTAGTAGAAGTAGCATTACAGGAAGTTGTTCAGTCTTTAAATCAAGTAGGCCCAAACACACCTTACTGTTCTCCTGTGCATACTCTTGTTCCCTCACCTCCTCACTCTCAACCCAGACTCATGGCAGGCGTAAATGCAAATCAACCACTTAACCCACCAAATCCACCGCTTGCTTGGAAAGCCAGATCACCCCTGAACTTAACGCCTCCATTGCATGAATTACCTCAAGCTTTTGAGAAGATGCTGCCCAAGTTTGATCCAAATGAGAAGATTTTAGTAGATGACCATTTGCAAAGTTTCTATTTGGAAATAGAAGGATTAAGGGCTGGGGAACATGAGGATGTAGTTTGTAGACTTTTTCCGCATACCCTTAAAGGAGCAGCAGCATCATGGTATTTTGGTTTGCCTGCAAACTCTATCCCAGAATGGGATACCTTTGAAAGGATTTTCAGCAGTAAATATGCAACACAAAAGACACATGCAGCACTAATGAAAGGTTTAGGTGCTCTGAAAAAAGAGAGAAAAGAAAAGGTACATAATTTTACTCAAAGATTTTCTACTTACCTTAAGAACTTCTCTGCAATTGATAAGCCCTCTGACAAGGTTCTGATTGAGTATTATACCTCAACTTTAGGTCCTGACTTGGCTATGTTCGCAAAAGATCAGGTTAAGCCTACGTTATCAGAGACTTATGAAGAAGCTGAAAAGGAAAGTATAGAAGATTATCCTAAGCAGTCTGGAGAAAAAACTGCCGGGAAGAAAGCCTTATTGCTGTCTAAACCTAAAGAGGGGCAATCACATGATTTTGAGGGGATGTTAAACATGATGCAAAAAATTTCCAATAGAATAATAGATTTGGAGAAAGAAAAGGAGGCTCAGAAAGCATATAAGCCGTATTACAAGAAAAGAGAGGATAACAACCAATCCAAACCTCCTCCATACGGTTCGGCATCAATGAATTTAACGGAGGTGGGGATGGATCATTTTTGCACTTTCCACCAACAACCCCATTCTGAAAAGAGTTGTCCTCAATGGATAAATTCAATGACATTGGTGATGAATCAGCTGTTGGATTATAAATTAATTGAGGACAGTGATGAAGAGGAAAAGGGTAGTAAGATCACAGAAAAATAAGAGAATGATACCATGTTTTTATGGGACCGTGTCTCGCTTTCTGATACAGAAAGAAGCATTCTGAAACCTGAGGGTATACCAGAAGTAAAAATGATAACAAAAGGCCTGGATCTGGTGAATAAAGACAATTCAATGCTCTCAAAGATCAAGAAGTTGCAAGAGAATGTCAGAAAACAACCAAAGAACAATGTTGGCGGTGAAGTACCTAAAATCACCATTACCAGCCAAGATCCGAAGCAAATCAACATGCCTGTTAAGCCTATGGAAGACCAGGTAGGTGATGACAAGGAAAATATTAAAAATCCTGAAGAACCAGAAGAAGAGATACCCACAGAAAACCAACCTATGGAGGAAGATGTCGAAGCAATTGGGGAAGGGAAAACTAGGTTTAAAACCCCACCTTTTCTTTTGACTTTGGAAATTTTGAATCATAAGCTGCATAATTGTTTGGTAGATTCTGGATCATCAGTGAATGTTATGCCACTCGTAGTTTGCAAAAAAATTAATGGACAGCCAAAATCTACTGCTTGGGAAGTTACTTAATTAGACAGAACTAATATGAAAGTAGTTGGGGAAATGGATAATGTTCTCATTCGTTTATCCGCAAGTGAAAAGATATGTCAATATATTGATATTGTGGTGGCAAACATACCTGATGGTTATGGACTTATTTTGAACCGAGACTAGTCTGCGAGGTTAAAGGGGTATTTTGCTTCAGATTGGTCACATTTATGGCTGCCTCATAAAGGAGTCCCAAATCAGATCAAAATTTTAAGGGAACCTTATATGAAACACACTATCACTAAGTTGGAAGAAGAAAATGAATCAGAAAAATTTGTATTGGGGAATTATCTAATTGAGTTTGAACTAAGACACTTTGCATCAAAAGAGGCCAACAACATAATAGACACCCAACCCGATCTCCTTCAATGTTCACAGGCTAATGAGATTGATTGTAAATTGGTAGATGTAGTTTTTGTTTCAAAAATAGTAGAATTAGATAATGGGTAGGTATTTCATATCTGCAATCGAGCCTAGCCCCTTGAATTACAAGTTGATAGATCTATAGGGGCGGGCATAGAACTGATCAGGTAGTGGTTTAGTTCTCGATTTTTTTCTTTTGGCTCTTATAGCCTTGTACATAAATAATTTGATGCAGTTTTTAACTTTGATTTGCTGCTGTGGTTTCCTGTTACTTTTGGTTTGGTTTTGAATAAAAGAGGCAGATTTTTGGTTGCATGGAAAGCATCAGGGTTCTCGATTAACTGAAATCTTTGGGATAAGACTGTGTATTCTTGTTTGAACTGATAGAATTTCTTCTAGTAAGTAGTTTTCCTAAATGGCTATAAACTCATTGAAGTCTTGCTTAATCCTTGAAAATAACTCAGAATCAAAAGGCCTGGAATACTATTATTGGGCTCCATCCATTTCACATCTAAAATGTCCTAGAGGGTGACAACAAAGGACCCATGGAAAGGAAGCAAGGTAAACAGTTGATTATATATAAATGATCCCATGCCAAGATTTGAAAGCCTAAAGGCTGATAAGAGTAAAAAATAAAAAAAAAACTCTGAAAAGAAGCAATATATATCAAAGCAAAGTATCAAATCATATGAATACAAAATTGCCAAAAGTTCTTCTTCGTCCGTGAGCTGAAAATTAAATACCTCTCTCACACAAAAGGACACTATGGATAGAAGAGCCTGAATAAAATTCAGAAAGAAAGGCATAAGGAGGACTCGAAAGAACAAAAGGTTCAAAAGACACAAAAGTGTAAAATGGCATGGGAATGATGAACAAATGAATATTTCTGTTTACCATATGCTACAATCTTGTGGTGTCCAAGCTGGAAACTACCCAAAGACAAAGGTAAAATAAAACTCATCTGCTAAGCCTCATGAGAGTTATCCTGACTTTGAGATTTTGGTCTTCCCATCCCCAAAATTGGACTGTCATCAATGATTTAAGTGCGTATGTTTGTCATTGTAGGAATATAAGCATCTAGAAGAATTCAACCTATTAGCTTAATGGCTAAACAGTCTATTACTAAAGGAAGAGTTAATTCGGAAATCTGGGGTTCACCAGGTAGTCGCCAATTGTTGTAGCTGCAACGATTTCCCAAATTTCTAAAAAATTTGGGACCCTCCTTTTAAATTTCTCTGGATTAGTTTGGTTGGGATTGCTTGATTTTACTGCAACTTCGTATTTTGATCATGATGGTTAAGAGAAGAGCTTTATGTCGATGCTGTTTTTATGACTTACATTGATTTATTACCCCGCAGTCGGAAGATGTTAAAGCTATGAATCAGAACCACAGTTAATTACGCATCCGCCGTTGTGGAGATGTAGTTGAATGAAGATCCGATCCAAAGTGTTACTTTGCTCCGATGCGTTTTCTTTTATTTTATTAATCAGCGCCCTTATTGGAAAACCATCGGAACTCTTTGTCTCTATGGCTTCCACCGTTGCGAATGACATATTGCGAGCACCGTGACACTTGTTCCGATATTTTCCGATTCCTGTTAGTTTTGATTCGCAAGGCCTTAGTCTATTTAGCTTCCGCCGTTGCGGCTCTAAAAGGGACTATTCTTCCGCTTTAGTTTGGTTTATGTTTGCCGCTTTGCCGTTTTTTTCGCTTAAGTTGTTTTTGTTTTCCCTCTGATTTTGACTGGTCTACGAAACTCGTTGTCTCTATGGTTTCCACCGTTGCGGTATTCCAACCATCTTATGGTCCGAGGTTATAGTCTGGTTGAGCTCCGATGCCGAGTTATTTTATTTCTCTCGCTAATGTTTTTCTTGGCACTGTGGAACTCTCAGTCGCTTCTTCTTCCGTCGTTGCGGCACATTAGTGGACTTGACCACCGATCCCTTAGTTACTCTGCCGCCCGATGGTCACATTTTTCCCGCCGAATGTTTGTTTTTACCGGGATGTATATATTGGGGATTTGGGGAAAATTTTTCTATTATTTTACCTACGAACCCATGCCTGCGTTGTCATTGTCGTTTCGAATAGGACATTGTACTTGCTGTCAGTAGCTCATTTGTAGGTGGCATCATCGTGGAAGTTTTCAGATTCTTCCTGTCAGCTACACAGCTCCTTGCCAGGTAGGCCAATCTTCTCGATTCTTCCCCTTCATTTGAGTTTCAAACTGGGGTTNGTCGTCCTTGGTTAGTTTCCCCCTCCGTGGTTAATGGACACCTAGGTTTACGGTTTTTTTTAGCGTATATCTAGTTCATCTCGACAGTATGGCCGTCCAGGGGGGGGGGGGTTGATTTCTTGATGATTAATTGTGGACCTGTTATGAGTTTGCAAACCTTACCCTATTGTTTGGGAAACTGGTGCAGACGAGCGTTACGCTGTCTGCACCAGTTCTCTCCAGTTTGCATATGGCCGTCCGGGGGGGGTGGTTTCCTGTTCTTTTGCAAGAGGAAGGTGTTTTTTCTTGTTTTGCTTCAAAGTGCCGAACGTTTTGATTTTCTAGTCTTTTGGGTTGCTCACGTGTTTGGGACTAGGGTTGCGGTTTTGAAGTTGCACCTCGTTTCGAATGAGATTGGAAATAGGATGATTTATTCTAGAGTCATAGCGCCAAGGATGTAGTTTTTGAGACTATTTTCTTTGAACGGGGGGAAATTCTTCATTGTTAACGAAGCCACGATGTGTTTGGTTGATCACTCCAATTTTTAGTCGTAGGCAGGATATAGTTTTTTTTGTGCAGACTTGCCTTGTGCAAGAATACTTGGTAGTTAAATCTGTTTATGTATTTTACCTAGATTCCATCATGACTAGCATGACTGAGGTAAATGCTCATGTAGTTTGTCGTCATTCTTTGAATACTGGTTGAATGGCTCAACAGGACCTAATTTTTTTTTGTGTATGACAGGGCAATTTTTCCGAGTACGAGATGTATAAAAGGAAGAAAAATAAATCCCCTATCGTGGAAGAGGAACCCGAGGTAGAAGTTGTCACAAAGGTTGAGTATACTTACGAAGACACCAGATGCACCACATGAGTGGAGTTTGAATACAAGTGGGGGGGAATTTACAGGCCGATATCACATCATGAAGTACCTGACACTGGGTTTGAAGAAGAAACCATATATGCTAATATTGAGAGATCGACTTTGATGAAGATTTCTACCAGACCTGAGCTTTTCCCATGCTCAGAGGTAATTGGATGGATTTTTCCCAGGGCAGATGTAACTACCATGATTTTGGCCAACACTGACAAATAGAGTTATGCTGCTTATATCCCTGGTTATGTATCATTAGCCTACCACTTACCAAAATCCTAGGTTTACTTGACTGAGGATTGGCTAAAGGAGATTAATCTTGACCTAATTGAGACATTGAAAAGAATGCTAGTACCTGGAAAGAGTTTCAGAACTAGACCATCAGGGGAATACGACACAACCACCTTAGGAACCCCTTATAGGTTCATTTCTTTAATGCTGAACAGGATCTTTGGGAGAGCTCACAGTAAAATTTTTAAGTTGGGGGGGGGGTTCCTATCATCTTCTATGTTGCCACCCAAGGGACTGTGTTCAACTGGGCAAACATTGTATCAAACAGTCTCTCGGCTTGCATTGCTTCAGCCTTGGGAGGGGTGTCCCAGAAAAAATCAGAGTTCTACATGAGCTCCATACTGATTGATTGCATACTATGCAACCAACCATTCCCAAACCTGAGGTGTATTTGGGACCGAGACAGAACACCGGTATACACAGCCTATAAGCCACTATGGGTGCATAAGTACTACAGTCATTACAGAGAAGTGTGTGAACACTTCATTATGCCGTTATATACAATGATTTTCTTAAAAGAATGCAATTGCATGTCTGAAGAAGCGTTGCAGGTCATTTAAGAGTATGCTGATTACTACTTAACCAAGAACGAAATGTATATTAGAATGTATGGCTGCTCCAGATCACTTTCACTGCTTCCAAAATATGCCACTAATTATGTGGTACACAAGGAGGCAGTCAGGCAGGTCTTCTTGGATGGCATAGGGAGTTTTTTATTTGAGCATAAGAAGGCGACTTATCCTCCCATACCATCTAGATTGGGAAGTTATAAGTTCTCAAGAGTTAAGAAAGTAGATGAGTTTGTAGAAGAACTTGAGAAATTTCATTTTGGAGAAATAAACTTTCATAAGAATGATTCCTGGAATAAAGCGGTAGAACACTGCAAGGAAGCAAATGTACATTTTGAGTATACAAGCCATTGGGATAAAGATGAATCAATTTTCCAAAATGTAGAAAACATAACAACATTAAAAAGAAGATTCAAAAAGAATATCACTACTAAAGGCGGGAAAGGACAAGCTGATCAGAAGAAAGCAGAGGAAGAGGAGGCTAGGAAAAGAGATGAAGATGCTAGGAGACTACCAGAGGAGGCTGAAAGTTGGCTTAGAAGTGAGGAAGAAGAAAAGAGGAAAGCTGAACAAGAATCAGCTAGAATTGCAAAAGAAGCTGCCAGAAGTGAAGAAGAAGAAAAGAAAAGGAAAGAGGATGAGGAACTCAGGAAACAGGAAGCTGAAATACTAAAACTAACAGGGTCCATGACAGAGCAACAAACTTCCAACCTTGTAGACATTCAGGTTCAGGATCTGGGTAATCCTGATTCTCAAGACCTTGAGGCAACTGCTAGCAGCACCTTAGGACATGTTGTTGTTTCTGGCCTAAGACTGATCCCTTTCGAACAAAAGAAAGGGGAAGAAGTTCCAGAATTCGATACCATTTTTTATGACAAGGAAAAGAAAAGAATTGTGAAGAAGACCGAGAGGAAATTTGAAACTAGGGGGCAGTTAGGGAAGATGATAAATGATAAAATCTTGGTACATGGGACGGATAAGGACCCAAGATTCACTATCCGAGCTGGAGTAGCATTGATCCATGCCTCTGAAGATAATGTGGATCGAATAATGACTGACCTTGAGCAATCAAGGAAAATTGCTGCTCAACTAAAAGATATGCTATGGAGAGAGAGAGAGCAAAGCAACAAATTGAAAAGGAAGTTTGAAGATATGCGCAATGAAGTAAAGTCTTCAAAGGAAAAACTTCAGTCCCTCCAAGTATACAAGATGTCTTTGGAGGTTTCCCGGGAAAGCTTAGCAAAATTGTAGCAAGAACATCAGGAGCTAATGACAGAAAAGGATGGGCTGCAAACAGTATGTGAAAGCCTTCATGCAGAAAAGGACCAGCTGCAAAGTAAGATAGGGGAGTTGGAATTGAAAAAGGCTACTTTAGAGGAATCAGAGAAACAATCTCAGGTTCAAGCAGTAGAGCTTAAAGAACAAATTGCTTCATTAGCAACATCTTTGGAAGAAGCCAGGGAACAACAAACCAACATTCAGCCTTTCAAGGAACATGTTTTAGCACAAAGAAGCAAAATGCACAAGCTGCAAGTATCCATAGAAGAAGAGAGGTGCAAAGTTTTGCAGGTAGATAATAGACTAGAAGAAATTTTTGAAACTTCTTCATATTTCGTGGACAGATCTCAGGACATTTTAGAAGTCCTAACGGGAAGAATAGCGAGATTGGAGACAAATGAGGAGATCCCTGCAGAGTTACCAGCAAAGGATCAACAAGGCTTAAAACAAGACTATGACTTACTAGATTTTTCCATAAACACAGCTGAAGAATTTAAGAAGGCTGTAAAGAAAACAAAGGGAGCTTGTACTGAGTTCTGTAGGAGAATTTTGATCACTTACAACCGTTGCGAGGTGGCTGCTGAGCACAGAATGGACACATTTCCAGACCATGACCTGTTCATAGAGATGTTACAAAATAGATATCAAGAACATGAACAGAGAATTCAACAGATCAAGGCTCTGGACGAGCAGATCTTGAGATATGAGGTAGCTCATTCAGCGGTCAGTGTACAGTTGGTGGAGGATCAACTACGCTTGAGCTCATCCAGGATCGAAGTGATAAAAAATCAGGCTGCCAAATTTGAAATCAATATTCGTTTTCTTGAACCTTCTGAGTTCGAGAACATTGCCTGAGAAGCTTTAGCATGGAAGAAGTTCCTGAACAATCAAGCGGGGCCCTCCACTTAGGTGCTTTATTAATTTTGTTTAAATATAATATATTGTAAATTTTATAAGCACTTAATATGAGAAAATTGTGGGAGGTGAAGCATTGGGGAAGCCCAAGGGTCATTTGTGGGCAGCCCAAAAGTTTTTGTTTTTTGTATAAGTATAGGAGAATTAGATAGAGAAGGGGCTTTTTCCTAGTGAGACTTGTGAAATACTTGTTGTAAGAGGAACTATTTCGTTTTGCAATAATACAATTACAATTTTGCGTGTTGTAGAAAGTGTTGTGTGGAATGTTCAAGTGTGGTGAAATGAACAATGTTGAAGGGGAACTATTTTGTTTTCAGCTGTTTTTTATTAATTGTGAGATCGTTCTAACTTTCTGAACCTATGTTCTTGGATGAATGTTCTCTGGTTTATTTTATGATAATTTCCACTATGAGAAATGAATGTTTTAACAAACGACGAGCTATCTTGTTGTGCACATCTCTATTCATGTTTATGTGTTTTGATTCTAAGAACAACTATCTGTGATTTATCTTAACATATGAGCAATAATACATTACTCATTAATTGATAATTTTTCTCCCTAGGGACAACTTAGTTAGTCTTGTTTTCAGTTTTGTGTGATTTAGATGTGAGAGAGTCTAAGACGAGAGGTAAGAACCTATGCATCACATTATGACCGCTCTTCGTATTCTTCATCAATCTGCATGTTAGATAGGCACTTGCACATCATACTTAAAGTTAAAAAATAAAAAAATATACACGGTGGACCGGGCCGCAATGGGTAAAACCCTTTATTTTTGTTACTTGACTTACGGTAGCCGGACCGCAAACCGAACGGATTCCCCATACCAAACAGTCACGGGCTAGTTGGGAACGTTGACTGGGGAGAATCCCTTGCTGTTGTCGCCTGTGAATTTCTAGGCCTTAACAAGACCTTAACAATGTCCCTTAAACATCCTCTTCCCCTTTTCAGAAATTCGAGTTGTTTTTGGAGCATTTGAGAAGCCATTTCCAGCATTTACCCAGGGGGAATTGGAGCCCCAATTGGCTAGTAAAGACTCCTATTTTGACCAGAATATTAAACAAGTTTGAAGAAGTATTTGGATGGTCATAAATCATCTCTAAAAATTATATTCAAGTCTTAATATCATTCATATATATTCTCAGAATATTTGGGAGCACTTGGTTCAATTTGGAGACCTAGACTCATCAAAACTAGTCAAAGGTCAAAATAGGGAAAATAGTGAAAAATTGGTCATTTTAATAAAATTTCGAAAAAGGGACATTACAAGTAGTATCAGAGAACGGTATTGGCACCTGTTCATTAAGACCATAAGTTGAAGAAAAATTTTAAGACATGTCTTGGCTTCACAATAGAACCACAATTCCCACTTTCCTTCCTCCCCGACCAACGATTACAGAAATTACAACCATATATATTGGAGCATGTCTCCAGGAGTATTAAAATTTGAGAGGGGATATTCATGATTGGTATTCTTTCCAAGAATATCTTGTCAATTATGGATTTAGGCACAAGAAGGAAAATGTGAATTCATTAGGGGACA
The DNA here is from genome assembly GCA_001517045.1 of Pseudotsuga menziesii. Classification (NCBI taxonomy): domain Eukaryota; kingdom Viridiplantae; phylum Streptophyta; class Pinopsida; order Pinales; family Pinaceae; genus Pseudotsuga; species Pseudotsuga menziesii. Next base: position 517,723 of record LPNX010350449.1, on the reverse strand, counting down.
ATCAACAATCCACAAGTTTGGAGGAGCATGAAATGAGGAAAAATCATCCTATTTGTGAAAAGAGCCTAGATACACCATTAAAGGAAGAAATAGAGAACCATGAAGTGGAGCATCAATTACCTCAAGGTGATAGAAAAGAAGAAAATAAAGAGCAAGGTGAAGACAATAACACAATCCTTACTGATGGAGGTTGTTCCAATCAAAGAGAATCTATTAATGGATCCTTGAACTATGAAGGAGAACCTACTAATGGGTGTTCACAACTATATGTTGGTGACATAGATATCAGATTTGAAAATGTTGTTGCAAGACTAATTTCTCATAAGCATGAGGATGAATACCTTGTGGCAGATAATGAAGAACAAATATCAACTTCCCCATCACCACTTGAGCTTCAAGAAGTTGATCAAATCAAGAAGAAAGAAGAAGAGGAGGTTCACTCCCATGAACCATCATTCATTGAAGGGTATTTGAAGATGGGTGAAATGGATATCCATGAGGCCCTTAGCATGCACCATGATACTAAATCATTGGTGTCAAATTCTTGTTGGAAAATTTCTTCATTGGAGGATCCATCCTTCCTTGAAGACATGGAGAAGATTCAAAGAGCAATGTGCAACATTGAAGGTAATTCCATGTCTTTTATTTTTGATAAAATTTATTTGGTTGAGCTTAATGAATGGTTACATGAATAAAACTTGAATAATAATGAGGATATTCATAAGTTCAAAACTCAAAATGAGCAAATTTCAAAAAGGTTGCAAGATACTTGTTCTTCCTCCTAAGTTTCAGCTTGTCATATGGTAGATTGTTTGGAGGATCCTGATGACATGTTGGATCATGGGAAACATGGAAAATTGCAGGTTCTTGATTTGTTTAAATATGAGCTTGATGAGAGCCAATCACTAGTTGTGGTGGAAGAGGAACTTGAGTTTCCTCTTGAAGATGGGTGCACACTTTTTGAAGAAGTGCATGATTCCACTACCTTGGAACCAACCCATAAGGAAAGTTTTGCATTTTTAAGGGAGGTGAATAATCCTACCTCTATGGATCCTTCACATGATGAAAATTTTGAACTTTCTGATCATTTGGGTGAGTTGGTTATTTCTCCCACATCCTACACTTCCAAATTTTGCAGCATTCATCCTAATGAAGTATGGGTGAAAAGTTTATTTTTTATAGTGCCACATGAAGAGTATGGAATTTATATCTCTCCTTATGATGATGACATGATTAGAAATCCATCTTATTTACATTTGAAGCAGCATCCTTTGTTACATTATTATTATACACATCTACATGGGTGCATCTATGATGTTCACTTGAGTCACTTGGAGACTCATGATTTTCCTTGCTCCATGCCTAGTCTATTTGATGTTGGAGGAACTTCATCCCACACTTGGGTGAAGAGATATATGATTGAAGAAAATTATTATTGGTAGCAACATCCTCTGTTATATCATGATGATATACATATTCATGGGTGTATTGATGAGACTTCCTTGATCCACTTGAAGTATTCATGTTTTCTTTACTCCTTATTTGGTTCATATTTTGGTGGAGGTTCTTCATTCACTTCTTGGATGAAAGAACACATGGATGATCATATTGATGCACATTATATATGTTTGGAGCAACATTATAGGACATGGGATCCTCACCTATGTCATTGGGGAAGATCTGATATAATACTTGATGCTTGTGTGTATGGGCCACGTGATGATTTACTTACTCGGATGTACAAGCACTTTCATGAATCTTTGATGAGGTACCTTCTTGATGTACATTTGTATGATGTTGTTATGTACTTTCATGATCTATGTTTTGTACTCATGATGTTTGGAAGGGTGCAATACCAACAATGGGATCTTGGAATTGCTTGGTTTCATCTCACTTGGACTAGCAGTTTGGTTGTTGGTTTGAGAAAGCAAACCAACCTTCAGTTATTTGAGTTCATCTTTGCAGATCAATGTTCCAGTTTCCTATGTGGGATACCTTTTGAGAGATGGATTCAATTTTCACATGCTTGGTTTTCATGGAATTCCATGATAGACATTTCACACCATGCATGTATCAGGGTCATATGGGACCCTGGGATCATTTTTGGTCTCATTGGTTTCAATTGTGGGGGCAATAAGCATCATTGGAGATTTGTTCACCACTTGAGAAGATGATTGTAATCAGAGTAGTGTGAAAACACGCATGGTGGTTCCTCTCTGAAATTTTCTTGGAATATTAAAAAACTCAAAGCTGGTAACTCATCACCAACTTCAAATAATTATACAGAAGCAAAAGGGGGTGAAAGTTCAGAAAATGTTTCCAAAATATGGAGGTAAATATTACTTGCAAAAATTTGGTTTTTATGGATTTGACTAATCCTTTTGGTCTTAGTGTTGATGTTACAGGATATATCAATATGCATAATCCACATCTCTTTACATTTGGGATCAAACAATTACAGTACATGAGTGCCACTACTCAAGTTGCAGCTAAAGAAAATCAATGAGCAAAACCATAAGAGAGCACTTGGTGCAAGGGAAGGAGTACCAAATGAGGATGCCACTTGGGAATATGAATATTTTTCAGCATCCAGATCTAAAATTGCTTGAGGACAAGAAATATTGCGGGGGGAGGACTGTAATGTCCCCATTTTAAATAATTGCATAGCAGGACAATTCCATCAATCCTACTAGTTTCCTAGGTTGGATTGATACATTTGGAATTTTAATAAGGGAGCTAATAGATGATGTTCAAACATTAGAATTGAATAAATATTTAATAATGGAACTAATTAAATAAATACAAGAGAAAATTGAAGTGGTGATGGAGCATGGAGACACATAGAGATTATGGGGTCGACACAAGCTAGAATTTCTATGCCACCTGGCATCCTCCTCTTGGAATTTCGAATCCATGGGAAGCCTAATGTTCTTGGATGATTTAGAAGAATAATACACTTGGCCATATTCTTCATAGGTTGAATTGGGAAGGAAATGTAACTTACATGGGAGAGGAAGAGTCAAATGGGATCTTCTTGGACACTTGGGATAGATTCCCTAACACCTATGACATCTATGACACCAATGATGAAGATGCTATGACGTTTATGATATATTTCAGACCTGAAGGATGAAATCTAACCATTCTGACATGTCAAGTCAAAATATGGCATCCAAGAGGGTGCTCGTGTGAGTTGGGGAAGCTCAATGGGTTCCCACTCGAATTGGAGGAAGATGGAAGGCTAGGAAAGGGAGGACACATGAAAAATATTGACCACACACCCTAATTCGAATTGGCTTGATTTTGTGTATGGATTGGTAACCTTAGAAGGCTAAGTATTTTTATAAAATATAGGGATCAACCAAGAGAAGGGCTTTTGATCATTTGAGAAATTTGTATTTGTGAATTGAGAGAGCTAGTGGATGACTAGTTTCTTGACTTAGCCAATTTCAAGGGTGAAATATTCCCACTCAGGTGTAATATACAGGTCAGCTCATGGTTCCTTCTAGTGCAACACTTCCTCTCAACCATTTCTAGTTTTTATTGCATTATAACTCACAGAGGGATTGCACTTTGGGTGAGATATTGTACTCTTTGGGAGAGCTTCTCCTGATCCATTTATGATTGTAATAAGTTTAATATGCTTTGTTCTTCATTATCATAAATTTTCAGGTCGAAATATCAAATAGTTGAATGTAAAAGTGATTATTAATGAGCAAACAATGACTGTTTCCCCACTATATTGATGTATGCCATTGAATGCTGATGATTTCGAGCTTCTCATGGTACATTTAGGATTGTAATAAGTTTAATATGATCTTTTATTCATTCTCATAAAGTCTCAGGTCGAAATACCATAGGTTTTTATGTAAAAGTGAATATTAATGAGCAAACAATGACAATTTCTCCACTATATTGTTGTATGCCACGATAATGCTGATTATTTTGAATGGGAGAATGTCTCTCTGATATATTTATGATGAACGGACTTTAATTTATGAGTATTACAAGTTTCATATTCAACACTTCAGCATTTGAAGTCATTTTACTCAGTTTAATTGCATTTGGAGAAGATTTGGTGCCATTTCCCCAAGGGTCGAATTAGTGATTTTGTAGTTGTTTGGGAGAGGGTCATAACAAATTGTATAAAATGAATAATGATGCATATGATACCTTAAAAATATTCCTTAAATATCCTCTGCCTCTATTCATAAATTTGAGTGGGTTTGGGAGCATTGAGAAGCCATTTCTAGAATTTACCCAAGGGGAATTGGAGCCCCAATTGGCTAGTAAAGACTCCTACTTTGACTAGAATATTAAAAAAGTTTGCAGAAGTATTTGGAGGGTCATAAATCATACCTGAAAATCATATTCAAGTATTAATATTAGTCATATAACTTCTTAGATTATTTGGGAGCACTTGGTCCAATTTGGAGACCTAGACATCAAAACTAGTCAAAGGTCGAAATAGGGAAAAAAGTGAAAAATTTGTCATTTTAATAAAATTTCGAAAAAGGGACATTACATGTTTGGTTCGCCTTTTAGTAGAATATTATGGTAATATGAGTAGGCACATTATTTTAGATTGGAAACCAACCTATTATATTCATTACTTGACGCTTGGGATTCGACTAATAATTATATTATTCCTTAATTAGTTTCATAAGACTAAGAAGTGATACCTTTTCTTTTAGACTTCATTAGGCATTGGTATATAATAACCTATGGGATAAGCATATTTGGTGTTTAGTTTCTTTTGCAGGGTTGATATAGGGCTCCCCCCTAGGAGGATTAGGCTTCCAAAGCGGTTAAGGATCAGTGACTAAGGTGACAGTGGTCACTTGTTCTATATATGCTTACCAGTGGCAAGACCTTCCATTTTAGTTGGTAACGGGAGGTCTTTGCTTGAAGCGCAAAATAGGTCAGCAAGTAGTAAGTTTGTTCACATCCTTTCAAGAGCTAATGAAAAAGGGGTTTCATCAAGGAAGTTTAATCGAGCAACATCACCATATATCCATCCCAATTATTATTGTATTCCCAGCATTGGGGTTTGTTGCTGACAAAGATATTAGTGATTCTACAATAATGGAAAGTTTGCTGATATCTTCACCAGAGGAAGCGTTTGTCATTAAGAATCAATGGGTTCTTTTAGATTATATTGGAAAATGTGGCTCCATTGTTGGTGCTACTAAAGAGAAGCATATAAATTATGCAAAAGACATTTTGCAGAAAGAAATATTACCTCATGTTGGAGAGCTTTATGAGGCAATGGTTCATCATCCATCGATTTCTATTATGTGCTCTTAGTCAACATCTAGAAAATTATACAGACCACTATGGAACAAAAGATTGGATCTGGCTGATCCTCTTAGAGTAAATATCTCAAACAAATATTCCAATAGCATTTTTTTTGTAAACGGTTTCCCGGTTGGTATTCAGTGTGATTCTGAAATTCTTGTGAAAAAATCGAGATAGTTGAGAAGACAGGTTGATGTGAACCCAGAAGTTGGAGTTGTCGGAGACATCCATCCTCCTGAAGGAACGTCTGAGGTTGTATATTGATTATGGATTATGTAGTCGTCATTTTTTGTTGTGGAGAAACAACTAATGTTCATAAAGAAATCAGTCATGAACAAATTACAAGAACATACTAGCCCAGATAAAGGCCGACGCGATGTTATTACAAGAGGTTTTATTGAGTATGTGGGAACAAAGGAAAGAGGAGACAACAATGATTTCCGTGACAATTAATGACCTTGTGCTTGCTATTCTGGATAAAATCAGGAAGATTTTTTCATCATGAACCAATCTTCTATAGACTGTGGATTTTTTTTATTCGTTATTTTTTTTGGTATTACAAAGATAGAAAATAGAGAACCATTTCAGGGGGAGTACACAAAATGAGGTTGAAAGCATGATAACTGAAGAGAGTGAGAATAAAGGAGGCCCCATAGGGAAAGAAACTCAAATGAAGAATGAAAAAGAAAACAAAAGACACATTTTGTTTTTAAAATATGGATGATTGGAAGGCCTAGTTTATTAGGAGCTAAGCCAATAATAGTAGAAATGAAGAAAATGATAGAAGATATAGATACAATCCAAAGTTGATCATAATCCCAAGGGGAGCTGATAAGTGCACTAGGTAGGGGGAGCAACAAAGATGGTGATGATGGACCTTTTCCATTAATGTCAAAGGGGAAGAAAAGAACAATAAAACAAATTTCCAAGGACTTGGAAGAGCTCATTGAAAGCAAAGCCAATGAAGAGATGAAAAAGTACAAAATATTTGTTTTTTTAAATATTGCTATTAATGCCAAAGGGGAAGATTGTTGTTAATGTTTTCAATGATTTCAATATTATCTATTGATGTCAAGTAATGTTGTGAAGGAATGAAGAATTGAAGAAGCCCCTAATAGCTAAGAATAAGGAATGAATATTTGACAAAAAAAAAGAAAATTAAATTCCCCTAAGACAAAATAAATATGTTGGTAATAAAAATAAAAAGGGGAAAAACAAATAAGTCTACTCAACTAACAATTAAAATAATAAAGGGAAAACTCTCTCTCTCTCTCTCTCTCTCTATATGTGTGTGTGTGTGTGTATGAAATGCACAACATTTGGGAGAATGAAAAATGGAAGATTAAAAAAAAATGTGCGTGGAAAATAAGTGAGGTAGAAAAAAGTGAATGGAGAAATAATTGATTTGAGATAAGCCACGTAGGAGCGCAAGATCAAAAACTTGTTGACCTAGACTGAAATTTGTAAATAAAAAGCATAGATTTATTTCCAAATCTAAGAGGCACTCATGATCAACACTTGATTGCAAACAAGAAACTTAATAATAGATTGATTAAAGTAGAGATTTGTTGGCATAATATATTCAAGGGTAGAAGTTAAAAGTGAGGAAAACATCTTTTCGTGGGAACTATTCGTGGGCTAAGAAGAATTATCTTTGGACAACCATTTCTTATGGGTGTAGAAAAGAAGCATTGGGACAACCATTACCTATTGGTGTAGAAAAGAAGAATTGGGACTACCATTGCTTGTGGGTGCAAAAAAGAAGCGTTGGGAAAACATTGCCTGTGGTTGCAGAAAAGAAGCATTGGGGAAACCATTGTTTGTAGGGAAGATAAAAATGTGGTATAGAAAACAATCATGGATTACCACAAATTGTGGCTGACCAATAAGATATAAATGATCATCAATTGAATGTAACTGTATTCTAATGAGTTTATAAAATATATTAAGGAGATCCTAAAGAACACACATGGTTACTCATGAAGGATTCTGTCACATGCCCCAATTTGCAAAATAATTTAATGTCATTGAAAAACATTATGTTATATTTTATGATAAAGTTTGTAATTGTTGACCAAGTGGGGTGAAGGATAATTAATGTATTGCATAATATTTTATTAATAAATAAATAAATGACGAGACAACAGCTTAGGGAAGCTATTAAATGAGTGTTAACTGGTCACTTGGTGGAGAAGACTGGGTGGAGAAGTATACTGACAACTGGAAGCATCCTCAAACTACTTCTAACTGTTGCAGGTGGCAACTTCCCTATAATTGTGGTCATGATTCCCCAAGAAAGTGGAATAGGAGCAGGTGGCTCATTAAGTAAAATCTGACCCAGAAGACCTAGGCATTTATATAAAACTTCACATTTAAGACAGTTGGGGCTTCTCATTCTAGAATTGTGATCATTTTGAGTGAATGAAGTGCACATGAGAAATTCGATGGAGGGGACTTGTTGAAGTGAGTTTGAGGGGTTAACTACTGAAGATTGAACTTGTGCAGCTACTCTAAGCTGGAGTTCTTATTGATGTGAGCAGGGATGAATTATTGTTGTATATCTAGTAAAGTGACAGAGGATCTCAAGGTTGCATCTTTCACCCAGTACTCTACCAGGAGGACCAAGAAACAGGCTTGGGGGTCCTAAGAAAGTGCAGACTAAGATTTCTCCAGGAGTTGGTTGGGAGGAACAACCTCCTCAAGCTGTTGTCACCTCATCCATTGACAGGTTTTTATTTGTTCAAGTTTATTTATAGTTTATCTACTGTTTTCAGAAAAAAGATTACTAGTTTTCAAGATATGCATTTTATTGTTTTATTAGGGTTTATGAAGAAAAGAGCATTGTTTATTGATAAAATTAGAGGTTAGTATATTATATTTAAAATAGTAGGGACCTGTTAAATGAAAAATGAATAGAAAGAAATTACCACACCGTATTTTTCCATGCCTTGTATAAGTAAGTACTCTAGTACAACTGGTTTTTTAAGTTAGATGTGTAGATTTGTTTATTAACTCTGAATGTAAAATGAAAATGACTTCTTCTATAGATTTATATGATTTATTTATAGAAATTTAGTTGTACTTGTTATGTTTACTGGGAGTAATTGTATTATCTAATTACAGGAAAATAATAGATTATATATTAATCACTAGTAATCATATTAATCAAATAATTATTACTAATATTAATATTTATTATAAATACAATAAATAAATATAGGAACAATAAAAGTAGTACTTAGGGTTAAACTAGCTAGTACTTCATAGGACATTGTAATTATTTATTCAAAGTTTACATTTACACTATGTTCTGAAACACAGATGTTTTTACTGTAGCCCTCAAGAATTACCTAGGGTTTACAAAAGATAGGTTTTTATCTCTGAAAAATAGGCTTTCATATTCTTATTCTTAACACAAAAATATAATAGGTGTAAATAATTATTTATTAAAATTAAAATAAATACAGAGCTAAAATTATTTTGAAAAATCATTCAAATACAGAACTGTAGGTTATCCAAAGATAATAACGACTTGAGAGAAATAGAATAATTTATTCACCTAATAACACTGTATAAATCCAAATAGTAAAAATTACTATAAATCATTTATACCAAATCTAAAATAACACTGTAAATAAATTAAACAGAGACACAATAGAAATAGCATAATGGCCCATGGTTTTTTTTTATAACTGCTGTCAAGGCTTAAGCCTGATCAAAACCACTTATACAAATTTAAATAGAAACAATAAACCCAAATTTTAGCTATTAATAACCCTTTATATATTTACAAGTCTTGCTGAATGAACAGTCTTTTCATTTCCAGCAAAAACCATTTAAAAATTTAATTAACCAGCCAGTAGTCGAAACATAAATGTCACGGCTTAAGCCGAGTTTGTAAAAAAAAATATTTTACATCTTCTCAGGCCGTAAGGGCTCTGTCACAAAAACCTTAAGTTACGGCTGCATTAGCCTTCAAGTTTCTTGCCCATAATAACCTCTAGGGTTTTAAAAACAATATAAAAACAAAATAGCAAAAATAAATAACCTAACAAGTAAACCAAGGCCGAGCCATAACCAACACAATGGAGTTTATTATCTTTCCGACCACCACCTCACAATGCAGGAGAAAACTCTCAGTACAACCGGGGATTACCAGGGTTCACGTGGCCGAAAATGGGAGAGTTGTGCTATCAGCTAACCCCAAATGCTGAGAGAGAAACTTGCACAGAGCAACCTCCAATGGTTACAAATATTTTTAATGAAATAAACAATTCCAAATTTATCTTAATTAAAAACCTGGATAGGTTGTTACCTGCTAGTGATTTAGTTTGGAAGAAGTCATGGAAACCAGCCACCAAAGACAGCTTAATGGCACCTCGAAGGGTAATGCCAGAATCTAAGAAGACGCCAAGTGCAACTGAAGACCCTGAGTCACGAATTCGAAGGAAACGAGCAATACTCCAACCAAAACAAAGAACACTCGTGGCTTAAAACTCTATCCACTGTGTTTATTTTAGAACAAAACTCACATTCCTTAGTCTGGTGATGAAGGTTTTTCCCACACACAATATCCACAGCAGTCAACAAGCTTCGAAAAACCATCTTATGTCCGCACTGAAACAACTCATAGTATTTGTCTGGAGGCAATTTACAATTCAGAAGTTATTGTAGAGTCATGGCGGCCATGAGATCGCAGCTCGGCTGCACACAGTTGAAAGGAACCCTCTCACTTGCATAATGACGGGTTAAGGAAAATCGCAAGTCAACTTAACCAAGAGAGTAGACACCTCCACGTGTTCACCAAATTATTTCGTTATTGTGGGTGGTTTTCCAATAGTTAGTAATGCAACTTTGAATCTGCATTAAAATCATTACAATCAAAACCTATAATCATTTAAACAATGCAATTTCTTTGATTGCTAATAATATATTATACCTTTGAATTATTTCGATGTGTAGTTTATCAACCATAGAATTAAGAAATGAAATTTCTTTTAGGTTTTTTTTATAGATCAAGATAAGGTAGTTCTTTTGTTAACTATGTTTGATAAAACATATGTAAAAGACATACTTTTAATATTAAACTATATTAAGAAGAAGATCTAATGGTAGCCTTTTGAATTGTTAGAGTTAGAGAGTAAAATGTTAACTAGGACCAAAGCAATGATAAGCTCTCCTATATTATATTAACTAACAACCTTATCTCAAGATTTTACTAAACATCCATGTGTAAAGGTATAGTTTATAGCTAATGGGTACACCAGTAATTGAAGTGTAAAATACAAATAAAAAGAATTCAAGGTAAAAACTGTAACAGTTAGAAAAAGAATTCTTTCAACCAGGAAAAGAACCTTGGACCAAGACTATTAATGCATTGTGTAGTTGGGGTTACAAGTAAGTGCAGTCCATAGAATTATATAAGAGTCTCAATTGAATTTCTAACATCCAGTTAATGAGTAAACAGTTAAGAGTCGAAACAGTTTTGTTTATATAATGAGAAAAACATTTAATTATAATCCCTAGGATAAGGGTAAAAGTGATATACATCTAATGAGTGTGATGACTTAAGAACTTTTAGAAGCAAATCTCTTGGATAAAATAGACTAGAATTATAGTTTATCAGCTTAGAGTATTTCTTTTATGTTTTACAAAAGATTCATATACTTATGATCAAAACCAAACTCCAAATGTTTTGACTGATCTAAGCAAAAGTCTGAGTACTATATTTTCTTCCTAATTAAACTTTAGATCAAAATTGCTATAAGTGAAAGTACAAGTATTCTTTGGAAATAATCGTAAACATCCAGTAGATTGATTTAATTTGCATAGTATTTCGGTCATGCATTTTAACCCATGCATATGCAGTTTTGTTGTAATATATTTATAGAGTTGTGACGACTTAAATAAGATCAGCGTTACCTCTTATGGAGACAAGCTACATTTAAACATTCTAAGTCTAGCATCGTATTTATGTTAGAGAAGTATCTTTCTTGACCTGAATATATATATTATTTTACTGGAACATACGCTTACCTGTTAAAAACCTGTAAAGAACCATCAATCCCACTGTGTTAGCTATAAGCTAAGTAAGCTCCGATCACACCTAAGGAACTTTCCCTTCTTGACAAAAGAAAACAATAATATACTTAGCATTAGTAAAAAGGACATATTTCGTTTCTACTTTTTGGAATAATGCTACTGTTACGTTGAAACAGTACTAACACAATATTTAAAGATAAGCCATTAAGTTATATAGAACCTTATAAAGAAGTAATCTTCATTTCTCATGTAAACTGTTTAGATTATCTGCTAACAGTTAGTGGTTCATTAGCAATGACATTTGACATTTTATGTCACATGAAAAATTTAAATTTTTTACGAATTTTTGAGTTATTACAGATTCTCTACAAACATGGCTCAATTATTTGATGGGACAAATTATGCTTTTTGGAGTAAAATAATGAAAACCTAATTGATGGAATTAGGATTGATGTATGGAGTAGTGTAGTCAATGGATACAAAGAACCTTAAGATCAAGCAAGCAAGAAAGAAAGTGAGAAAAACGCCAAGGCAATGAATGCAATTCTAAGTAGTCTAGCAGAGACAAAATTTGTAAAAGTAATGCACTCTGAAATTGTAAAGGAAATGCAGGATAAACTAACATTTATCAAGGAGATGCAAAGATTCAAGGAGCAAAATTGAAGACATTTAGACACAAGTTTGAATCCTTAAAGATGATGAAATAAGAAACAATTGCAACATACTTTCAGGGAATTGATGTAGTGAGTACAATCAGACGACTTGATGAAGATGTGATAGTCCAAAAGGTATTAAGGAATTTACATATGAGATTCAACCCCAAAGTGTGTGCACTAGAATAAATTAGGAATTTAAAGAAAATGACAATGGATGAGTTGCATGGAATTCTCACATCTTACAAAATGAGGATTGAGTATCCAACTCCTAAAGAGGAAACATTTACGACAATTAATTAAAAGAATGTCACTTCTTATTCCTCTTCACACTCAAATGAAAAATATGATGAAGAAATGACCAATTTCGTGAGCATGCTAATACGAGGAACATGTAAGTACAAAGGCAAACTACCTTTGAAATGTTTTAAGTGTGGAAAGATTGGACATTTTCTAGCTAAGTGTCCTCTTAATGAAAATTTAGAGCACAAGCCAAAAAGGGAATTACTATAAGGAAGACCACCCCAAAAAGAAAAGTTTCTACACCAAGACATGGGAAGAATCTTTAGATGATGATGATGAAGAAGATGATAATTCAAATGAAGGAAGAAATAAGATCTTATTCCTAGCCATAGAGGATAGGAAGCAATCTAAAATCAAGGACAACTCAAAGGAAGAAAGTGAGGATGAAGAAGTAGTAGTACTTGACTTAGAAGCTGAATTAGAGGAAGCTCTTGAAGAAATTAATGATCTAGGAGTTCTTGTTAAGAAGAAAGATGAAAGGATTTAATGCTTGAACATGGAACTAAAGGAAGAAGAAGAAGATAATGAAGAAAAAGAGAATTCTAGCAATGACCAAGTTAACAAAAAAACATCTAGAGGACACTCGCATAACAAAAAGGGGGAAATATGAAGCTAATGGATCACCTACAAAAAATCCAAGAATGGGTCAGAAAAATAATTGTGAAGATGAGGGAAAAGTAATTGAATAATTGAAGGCATTAGTAATAGCTAAAGAAGAAGAAAATCATCAGTTGAAAAATGAAAATACTCATCTTAAGGAAGAAGTTGAATGAACAATCAAGAAACAAGAATTGAGAAGTGGGTTTTACCAGTTATATCTGAGCTAATAAGGGGGCACATACCCTAGCAAGTTTTTGGGGCCATTAAAGGAGGGTGCATTGTTATTTGGAGTGTTCAGTCACCTAGTGAGGAAGTGCACATCACTTGTAGAGGACACACTCATTATGGGGGTGAAGACTAATTCATTGGGGTTGAGTTTAATGTCTTCTACCCACTGTAGAAATCCATTTGGAACTATTTTCTCGTGTTGGTTACAACCTTCATCATCCTCCAGCTATTTGTGGTCATCTAAAGCCATTTGGGGCACCAAAGAGGGAGTATATTTGGACTTAAGGGAGTTGTAACAATCATATTAACCTACATGTCCAAATTTATAGTTCTAAATTTGAATTATTTGGCCCTATTAGAATAATGTAGTAGCTGTTTAAAATATGAGTCATTTCCTGATTTATGGTGATTGGTTTATGGAATTAAATGCAATAGAAAGCAAAGTTTTGTTGTATTTCCCAGTGTTAAAATTCATCAAGTATGATATCTGAAATAGAACTTGCAAAACACAAGCAAAACCAATGTAAAAATTGGACTTCACTTGAAGGGAATCCAACAGTGGTAACATAGTAGTTGATGTCAAACTGCTTGACAAAAGTTCTAAACCAAAAGCAACAATATAACAATAGTAAACTCAAACACATATCAACATAATATATAGGGTATCTTACAATATTCAAAGTATCCATGCATTAGGATTAATTAATTAATCCTCCCGTGACCACCACAACCTATTTGTCTTTTCCTAGCTTAGGAGGTCATTTCCACTTCACTAGTGCCATGGGGAACTCATCTGGGGCCCACCTAACACTCAATGCACCTATCTGCATGAGTTTAGGAGCTCCAGGGACCAATCCCTATAATTTAGTAACCCACTCTTAGTGCCACCAGCAGTCACTAGGAGTTAACCCTAGTCAGTGTTTAATTATGTTTAGTTATGCTCCGATTCCCATAGGTTAGTTCACTCTCAGTCATCCTAGCGCTAGTTTGCATGATTTAAGGGAGGTTGGGCACATTTTCTCAACTACCTAGATTAGTTAACTAATTGTGAACTGATTTAGTTATTCGAAGTTGCATTAGTGAGCTCTAGTGGTGATTTTCCCACACTAAGTTAGCTCCGGAGTCAGTTCAGGTTGGTAGATTCGAATCTTACCTAAGGAGTTCAAATTATCCTATTTATAACAACATTGTATTGCATACAATTTACTGATTAATAAATTTAATATTTTTCTTCCAATTTTGTCTCCATCTGTGTGCAATTTTGTCATGAACAATTGATCAATGTTTACTAAATTCTTCCTCTCTTCTGCAGCGTTTTTTTCAAAGTTAATTCATCCAGGTTTGAAGATCCTCATCTTAGCTCAAATTAAACATGGTATCAAAGCAGGTATCCAGTATAGCTTCAAACCTTAGAAATTTTCATTGATGTACTCTAAGCAATTGGGTTCCACATAAATCTTGGTATTCTTGTCTTGCTCCCTCTAGATTCTGTCCAGAGAAGTCTAGCCAGGTGTGATGCACCCAAAGAAAGTGCACATGTCGAAGTGGACAATGTTTGAATTGGTTTGATTGTGAATTGAAGTGTTTTGTAGTATTTTTGTAGGTGCATTCAAATATTTTCAGAAGAATTAGTTGTTCTTGAAGCTGTAAGATGGATAATTCAACAACTTTGACACCGATAATCCTCACACCCTTCAACTATCTTGATTGGAGGGTTGATATGCAGATAGTATTTCACAACAAGGGTATGTGCATGGTCTCTATGGGAAGAGAGGTCGGATCCCAATAAACTCTTGAAAAATCGAAGCATATGAAAAAGCTGGATGAAGCAGGCTTCATGTGCATCCACATCTCCAAGGAGCTTCTCTTCCATCTTGATGGACTAAAAAGTCCAAAATAATTATGGGATAAGCTCGAATTATTGTTTGCAAAGCAGGATGAGCTAAGTGGCCATATTTTCGAGAATGAGTTGATAGCACTACATCCCAACAAAATCGAAACTATACAACAATTCTTCTCAAAATTCAAGTCCCTTGTCATGCAATGCAAGTAGTGCAGGATTGATAAGAATAATGATGAGTTGGTTCTCTCAATTATGAGAAAGCTTGGCCCATAATTCCCAGTGTTTCTATCCACCTTTCACTCCGGGAGACTGACAAC
Organism: Pseudotsuga menziesii; assembly: GCA_001517045.1. Classification (NCBI taxonomy): domain Eukaryota; kingdom Viridiplantae; phylum Streptophyta; class Pinopsida; order Pinales; family Pinaceae; genus Pseudotsuga; species Pseudotsuga menziesii. The sequence goes on along the minus strand of LPNX010350449.1, from coordinate 502,439 downwards.
TCCTCATTAGCAAATGCTATCCCTTGATGCCTTCATAGAATGTCTATTATAGGAACAAAACAAGATGATATAGATGGGAGCCCATAGAGCCTCCCCAAATCAATTTCTCTTGGTTGGTTAGACAAAGAATGCGCAAGAGAGGAGGAAAAAAGGAAAGGAGAATATGAACACTGAATTTGAACCTAAAGAATATTTTGATCCAGTAGATGAAGCCTCGAGTTCTAAGAAGGACAAACACCAGAGGTTTGACAAGGGCAAGTGCTCCTACTATAAGAAAGGAAACCATACAGAGAAAGGTTGTATGAAGAAGACAATAGATCATATGTCAAGACTCCTTGAGAAACACAATTCTTCCCTCCTTGAAGGCACAAGGAAGGCTGACGCTGGAGATAAAACTAAAGATCATGAGAGATTCCATGCACTAAAGGTTGGATTTTCAAAATCTCATGCTTTCCTCATTGATTCAGGAACCTCCAATCACATGGTTGCATCTAAAGAATCATTCTCATCATTAAAAATTACTGATGGTCCAAGTATTAACACAGGATATGATACTCAAATCCAAGTTGAAGGAAAGGGTTCAATCAAGTTAGAGCATGGAGTGTTCAAGAATTCCTTCTATGTGCCCTCCTTAGAAACAAAGTTTTTGTATGTATATCAGATGACTCATATTGACTCACCAAGTGAGTGGTATTTGGTCTTGAATCAGTGGAGATATCAAATATCTCAACTGGGAAGTTGATAGCGAAAGGTGTTGCAAACCATGCCTCCAAGGCATATGAATTCTCCCACTTTATGCCATACTCAGATCCAGTGCTCTCTCAGCTTCCATTTGAAAGGGAAGGTAAATTCATCCTATCTAAAAATTTTGCATAAGATAATGTTTCCATTAATGTTTCAGATTAAGAATTTGAAGCAGAGGAACAAGTTGAATTAGTTTATGGAATTGAAGATGAAGTTCAATCGAATCCAGATCCACATCCAGTCCCTACTCCCCATCCTAGGTCTAAATGGAATCAAAAGGTTGTTGAGGCTATTGGGAACATGAAAAGAGAGTCATCTAACAAGAGAAGAACAAGATCTTAGTTAAAAAAAGAGAGCCTTATGCTATGTTAAGAAAATCCACTTCTCCCAGAGAGGTGCTACAAATTCCCAAAGAGATGCTTCATGATAATAAGGTCCGATCAACAATTTTTCTCATTGAAGAACAGATTGGATCATGTCACTCTTCCTCCAAAAAGAAGAGACAAAGGCAACATTTATTCTCCTATCTGTCATCATATTGGAAGAAGGTGGAGAGGGTCAAATGCATAGGACCAGGAAACTAGTGCACACAAGAACCATCACATTGCATTGCTACTCCACAGATATGCATATTGCATAAATATTTTCACAATTTTTTTATTCAAGAAGAAATTTTCTCTTGATGTGAAAGCTTGATGCTAGATCTACTACTTATTTTGAGGTGGGGGGGGGGGGGGGGGGGGGGGGGGGGGGGGGGGGTGTCCCATGAGGTTTTTCCCGTTTCCTTAGTTGTTAAGAAGTCATTTTTGCATGTAGATTGTATGGGTGACCTTTGGTCTTAGTTTCTAGGGCCCAAGTTTTCCATGTTAGGATTAACAACGGTTTTTAGGATTAATTAATTAATCCTCCCTTGACCACCATAGTCTATTTGTATTTTCCTAGCTTAGGTGGTCATTTCCACTTCACTAGTTCCATGGGGGGCTCATCTAGGGCCCACCTAACACTCAATGTTCCCGTCTGCATGAGTTTAAGAGCTCTAGAGACCAATCCCTATAATTTAGGAACCCACTCTGAGTTCCACCAGCTATCATTAGCAGTTGAACCTAGTCGGTGTTCAGTTATGTTCAATTATGCTCCGATTGCCATGAGATAGTTCACTTTCAGTCATCCTAGCGCTAGTTTGCATGATTTAACGAAAGTTGGGCATATTTTCTCACCTAACTAGGTCAATTAACTGATTGTGAACTGACTCAATTATCTGGAGTTTCATTAGTGATCTCTAGCGGTGATGTTCCCATGCCGATTTATCGCCGATGTCAGTCCAGGTTGGTAGACTCGAATCCTACCTAAGGCAGTCCAGTTAAATAGATCATGGCCTATTTTGGGATCATATTCATCAATAACACATTGTGTCCCCCTCCTCTAGGCTCTAGCCCTTGCCTCTACCTCAAATCTTGAAGTTGATCGTCTAAGGACATTAGTCAACTCCCTACAATTTTGATGAAGCTTCTTAATCCAAGATTTAAAGTAAGGTATAATTTAAAAAATTTCCCATGCTTAATAAGTGATTTTTCTTGACTTAAGGGTAATTTTTTACTAAGACCATGACAAAGGAGTTCAACAACCAACACCACCAACATCAAGGTACATAGAGAGGTTGATGTGCTTGATTAAATTCCAATCTGTTCCCCTCATACATAAAATCCAGTGAAAATGTTGCAATATTGAAATCCTGAAAACTATTGAGTTTGTTAACTCCATAGTTTTCAGGACATCCAATGAGTGTGGAACCACTCTTAAACATCCTGAAACAATTAATGGTATTGTTAAAAATTTAATTAAAATGATAGAAAATGAAAGATAAGTAGAATGTCACTTTTACTTTAAGAATTTAATATTACCATTACTACTAAACACCTCTAGCAGGAAGACACCCTCCAACAATCAAAGTAATGACTAAAAACATTCAAAATCACTCTTAAAATTTGTTCATGGGCATGCAATTCATAACATCAAAGCTTTGAATCACAAGTCAAGGAAAAACAAACGAGTTTGACTTGCGTTGACCGCGTCAGCTTGTTTTGAGAGAAATCCAAGTTATTTTTTGAGTTTGACTTGCGATTTCTTTTACATTGGTACACAACATTCAAGCACCTTGTTACTTTTACTATGAATGTTGAACATAGCATTCGAGCACCTAACCAATAAAATAATGTGGCAAGACATTAATTGGAACTATCTTGCTCTCATTGAATTTGTATTAAAATCAACAACAAAATCATAGAGAATTAGAGGAAAACTTTAAAAACTCAACTAAAGTTTGATTGATTCATTTCATAGCAAAGCATTTAGGATTTTTTTCCTTAGCCTCTTTTCAAAAGATTCAACACCAAGATCTAAGTAAGAAGCATCCAATTGCGAGTATAGAAATCAAGGCCATCGATAACCACCACCCACGAGTCAATGGGCTAGGTGCCACTAGGAGGGTCTCTAACCACCAAAGAGCTTGAAGGCTTCTTTGCGTATTCTTAAGGCCAACATAGAGGTTGGTTAGAACTATTGAACCTGGGTGGCATGCCCTTTTTACCATCTTTCATTGTTTGTTTAGGGAAAGGATACAAGACTCTGACTTGGGGATTCCACAACTTTGGAGGAAAGAGCATTATTCTTCATCGACAAGGGCAATCCATTATCCTATGGTGTGGAATTTGAGACTTAAAAGGAGTATTGGGAAAGTTGACGCATTGCACTACCTAATGGATGGCTGAACCTCCCCTTGTATATACACAATATTTTGAATGTTTGAAAATATATAGCTTGAGACACCCTCCTTTGAGGCGACAATAAATAATTGTTCCAAGCCATGACAAAATTGGCAATTGGTGCAAAGATACATGTTGTATATCGTATCAGGTTTACACTTGAAAGATATCTCAATTGAATAGACCAATAGAAAATAGTTCACTCTGAATAATTATATAAGAATAAAATATGAATGTTGATTTTACAATGATAAAGTAGCCCATATGTATAGGCCTTGCATAGTGACTATTCACTAAGAGACATGTCCCTTAGTTAACCTAATTAATTAATATTTATTTCATCATTATTAATGATAATTATTTAATTTTTATTTGTTATATTGTCTTCCCCTTAAACGTGCTTTGTGCTCAAACCATAATTTATTGTAATACTTTGTTCTCTTACTCGTAATGACTTTTCATGATGTTGTGAGCTTGGAAATACAATATTCGATGAAACCAGGCGATATAATCTTCAGAGTCCTGAACTAACGTGCTGCATTTTCTGGGGCGTGATCCATCTCAAATATACTTTCATTGGAATGGTTCGATGATCGACTAATCATATAGAACTTCTCATTTTAGGCTTCCATAAAAGTTATCGATATTGTCTTCGTTCATGTTCAATGTTGTAGTTGGTTTGTATGTAAGATGAACACTTTTATTTTCCTCTTGTCTTTGATGTTGGTCTTACCAACTTTTACAATTTGGGTGACAATAAAGCATTCAAGTCGTTTGTGGAACCCTTGTAGAAACTTCAATTGTTTTTGCTTCGTGTGATTTATTGGTTGATAACAACTCTAAGGATTTTTCTATCTTCCCATCTTTTAATTTTTTTATTTGTTCAATCAACCCTTGATTTATATTTTTTAAATGAAAATTTTTCTTTATCTTTTTATGATACATTCTTATCGAATTCCTTTTGGAGATCTACTCTTTTTTTGTGGATTTTCTCTTGTACTTCTTGTGATTGTTTTTCTTTTTTTGATTTCTTGCTTTTTGCAATCAGGTCTTGACCATCATTTTTCAGACGACTAATTTATTCATCCTTATTGGCGGAAACCTTTTCAACTTATTTTTCTTCTTTTGTTTTGACTTACGATTGTCCTGTGAAATCATCTTTGATACATCCTTGAAGTCTTCAAATGTTGGAGCTTATAAATCTGTGTTCATTGTAATGTTCTGCAATGTGATTTTCTTCCTTTTATAGGAAAATATTAGAAATTTATTTTTGGGATTTAAGATGAAAGTCCCCAATGTTTTTATCCAAGGTAAACCCAAAATTATGTCACTGTCAAAGCTCCATAAGAAAATAACAATGAATTTCGATGTGACTATATAATCTCCAACATTCAATTGTAAGCCACTTATTTCAAAATTTGTCATGTTCCAGAAATCTAGCTCTTCGCCTACATTCCACTCGGGAAACAATAAATAGTTAGCGAATTCAGTACTAATATAATTATTATTTTCAACAGGTGCAATATAAATGATAATATCCTTTCCTGCAAGTGTCCCTTTAATTCTAAATAGTATTGAAACATTTCTTTTTGAGGTGATAGGAAACTTTTCCTTGAGCATTATAATCCATATTCTTGTTTTTTTGAATTTTTTTGTCAATATCCTTTTTTTTGGTCCAATAATTATTATTACTATTATTAAAAGTATTAATAATATATCAATATGGAATACACCGAACTTTGTAATAATCAATAAACTTTTGAAACTTCCTCTCTTTGATTTTATTAAAGAGTTACTCTATATCCCACGTCGTGTGTGGTTTTACTTCTTTTTTTGTCAGTTTCCGTTCAAATGTTTTTTTTCTCTTCTTTTTCCTTTTAACTTATTTTATTTTATTTTTTCTTTCCACACTTCTTATTTGAACAAAATAATTAATTAATTCAAATGGATGTCCAAAAACCAAATTAAACAAATTCTAAATAATGGCCAAAGGTCCAGAACTAAGCCCAAGAAGGGGCCCTGATACCCGTGTTGTACACTGTATCCAATTTACAGTTGAAAGCTATCTCAATTGAATAAACCAATAGAAAATAGTTCCATGTTGAATAGTTATATAAGAATAAATTATGAATGATGATTTTACAATGATAAAGTAGCCCGTATATATAGGCCCTGCATAGTGACTATTCACTAAGAAATATGTCCCTTAGTTAACCTAATTAATTAATATTTATTTCATTTTATTTATTAATGATAATTATTTCATTTTCATTTGTTACAATACATTCCAAGAATTCCTAGTATTGTAAGGAAGCCCAAGGAATTCCACACCAGGTAGTCGTGTCGAGAAGCTTCTTCACTTGAGAATTTTCCATGAAACTTGACAAATACGACTCAAATGTTCTAACACATATGCGGCCTATAGGAATTCATTTCATAACAAGGGTTCTCTTCAACAAAAGAAAAATGAAAATATCCATAGTCATCCTACAAATGGTCGTGCAAATCCACGCATTGGGTCACAGTTTGTAGTTATGACCTCCAATGGGATACCCCCACAAAATACTTGAGCAATATGCGTTTTTTCTTATTTTCATAGATCATAGCATATTCATAATCTTGAATATCAACAAGAATTTCATCAAGAGGGATTTCATTACCTCATGGACCAACTTTGAGTTGAGCTTCTACGAAGAATTGGAAGGGTACCATGTTGGTATACTCCTTGACCACTAACTCTTATGTCATTAACAAAATAACAAAATTGGGTAGCAAGGTGATCATTTAAAAGGTCCTTTGTTGCTTTATGGAAAGCTTCAAAAGTTAGATCCTCCAGACTATGTGAGCACCAAGCTAACCAAAACAATAAATGCAACAAAGTGGGAAATACCTTCAGCCTGAATTCCTCATAATGTCATGCGATATGTTATCATGTTAAAAACCCCTAACCTTAGAGCCCCACTTTTCCAAGAGAACTTATAAAGAATGTGAGAAGTCAAAAGTCTTCCTCGAACAAGGAGGTCATGTTGCCATGACTACAAGGACAAGTTGGAGGAGTTTAGAGTTGATGTTTGAGATATAAGAAAGTGTTGGGTAAACACACGTATTCTATGTAAAGGGAACCTAAGACAACAAGGTTAGAGGTGCACACTAGTAGAAGCTAAGCAAAGGATGCAACAACGGTTCAATGAATTTGAACAATGAACAATGCAATTATGCTTTAGGCAGCCTTAAGAAGGCTATACACTAGAGTTGATCATGTATTGCACATAAGGTAATCTCTCAAATACATGTTTGGCTTAGCTAGAGTATAGACCCAATCAAAAGCAAAAGGATTGTAGCTTCACCTCATCCACACACTATAGGGACAATGGCCTTTCAGATTTGTCTTGCTATTGTGTATTTCAAATAAATTAGATGGAAAACTATTATTACAATATGATAGCATTGTATGTACCTTGCCAGAATCCAACAAACCAAAATTTTGGTATTTGTATGTAGACTTGGTCATTGGAGCTGAAATGAATTCAAAAGACCCACCTCTCCAAGTGGCATACTAGTATAACTGTCAAGCCCGTTTTGTGCATAATACAAGACCAATTTTTTCTAAAAGATTGTTTTTAAAATAATAAAATATATTTCCCCACATGGAGCTAACTGTAAGTTCATTTAACCTTAATGCCAACTATCAACTATCATAGGGTTATATCAAAAGAAACCCTAAATTATAAGTAACATACAAGTGGTATGTTTCCTTCTATTAGCATCCCCTTTCCATACATGTAAAATTATTTCTTCATTAAGATATTGACACAAATTTTGAGATGTGCATATTGAAAAGTTTTGGGTCCTTCAGACCCCTCTATTAATAATGCTATCGTAAGTAATGCAAGCCATTATAGCCTCCAATTCATAGAAGTCAACACTAGTGCATGCCAAAATTAATCATAATTACATATATCGGTGATATATTGCCAATAACATGATCTATCATAACTATCAAACCCTCGACGATACATCGCCACAAAAAAATTACGATGTTTTTCAATATTTTAACATGTTGTGATACATTCAATAAAGCATGATATTTTAATAATATAGCACAAGTCGATGGAATATATTGACTTGTGAAAAAAACACACCAAATTTTGATATTAAAGTCATGGATTGAGGGTTTTTAGGTCCATTTTGCATTTTTGAGGAATGGTGAATAAATCCAAGAAGGTTTGTGATGGTTTCCATCAAGAGAACAAGGGGAAATCCAATGTTTTCTTTTTGCCATTAGCGAAACATTTGTGGAGTGGGGATTCACCAGTCACCACAATCCATAATAATGGGTAATATTAAATTCTTAAAGTAAAAGTGACATTCTTCTTATCTTTCATTTTTATCATTTTACTTAAATTTTTAACATTAACATTAATTATTTCAGGTTGTTTGGGAGTGGTTCCAACCTTATTAGACTTATATGCAAAAAGTAGATTTTAGTTCCCATCCAAAATTCAACATACTTAATAGTTTTCAGGACTTTATGATTGCAAGATTTCCACTGGTTTCTATCATGCACAAGGGTATGGGATTGGCATTTAATCAAGCACATCGACCCCTATATGTACCTTGATGTTAGCGGTGCTAACTATTGAGCTTTTTTGTCATGACCTTAATAAAATGTACCCTTCACTTGATCAAAATCACTTATTAAGCATGGGGATCTTTTTCTACCTTATTTTAATGATTGGATTAGAAAGCTTCATCAAAATTGTAGAGTGTTAACTAATTTCCTTAGAGGATCAACTTCGAGAATCAAAGTAGAGGCAAGGGCTAGAGCTTATAGGAGGGGGTGATAGGGTGCTATTGACGAATAAGATCCCAATACAGGCAATTATTTTTATGATATGTAGTTATGGGAGGAGACAACTCACATTGGCTTCCAATTCAATCCCATTACCTTCTACCATAGCCTAAGTTGCCGGAGCTTCCAATCTGACCCCAAGCTCATCCATAGCACCTACAAGACCACCAACTGATTATAGAGGAAGAGTGGTGCCCCTTGCCCATAAAAATGGATAGAGGGGATCAATAATTCCTATTATTTATCATTGTATTATGTAGTATCTAGATTCCTCACGAGTCATGATGACTCACCTCATGAGATACATTTATTCTAATCAGTGTTAGAAGGACTAAGGAGATATCTCAAACATCCTGAGGTGAGTCTCAGAAGGACTAAGGAGATCTCTTAGACATCCTGAGATGGGATGGAGAGGCCACTGCATTCTCTCGATCTTTTGAAAGAAGTGAGGAGATCTCTCAGACATCTTGAGATGGGATGGAGAGGCCAGAGCATGCTTCATGCTTTCTCTCGATCACTCCGAGGAGTGAAGATATCTCTCAGATATTCTAAAAAGGATGGAGGCTCACGCACACTGGCGCACACTGGTATGTGGTATAAGAAAGACATGTTATCTTCATATCCAACATGAAATAGAGTTGGCTCTGCTGAAAGACATATATGTGGTTTGTGAAAGAGCTGTGGTCTTCATATCTAGCATGAAACAGGGTTGGCTCTACTGAAAGACCTATGTAGTCCTAATGTGAACACCTATGAACAATGACAATGATTCAGTACACCTGAGTTAGGTACACATCTAGGGACAAGTGATTCTACACCTATGAAATATGACAGTGATTCTAGGAACACCTGAGTTTTAGGTAAACATTTGTGGGTGAGAAATTTGATGTGGACACCTATGAGCTACGATGGCGATTCGGTATGAACACCTAAGTTTTGGATGGACACTTGTGAGTCATGCAATGATACCTAGCTCTAATACTAGCAAGTTATGTTATACATAGCTCTAATGCTAGTTAGCCATGGTACATGGTCGATATGAACACCTAAGTTTTGGGTGGACACTTGTGAGTCATGGAGTGATACCTGGCTCTAATACTAGTAAGTTATGTTATACATAGCTCTGATGGTAGTTAGTCATGGTACATGGATTTGTAGCTCATTGGGTAAGTCATGATACATGACTCTGTATGCCCACATGAGTAGAGACATAGTCAAGAGCTCTGATGACTATTAGAGACTCATCTTAAAAATGAGGTAATAGTCAAGGTCTCTAAGGACTATGCATGACTATCCGAGACTCATCCTGGGATGGAGTAATAGTCATAATGATCAGTTCTATATGAACCCATCTTCATATCCAACATAAAACACGGTTGGATCTGTAGGAAGACATATGTGACTTACATCCAGTATGAAAAAGGATTGAGGCTATGTAAGATCTTGCACCTAGTATGAAAAAGGGTTGGCATTGCTGAGAGATAAATCCAATATGAAAAAGGACCAACTCTGTAGTGGTACACCCAACATGAAAAAGGGTTGGCTGATGTACAAATATAGCAACCCTTATGGTTGGGAGATTTATGGGGTGTAGCCCATACAGATATGATGAAAGCCTCACATAAAGTTATGGCCCTTGTGAGCCCTCATATGAATGTACTCCTTATGGGTGTTATGTGGAGATTGTAGCCCATGATGTGTCGAAGACTCACTAGCAGTGATAGTCCTACTGAGATATTTGGGTTGTGTTGAAGCACGTTGATTAGATGCATGCTTCCTCGAAGAACTAGGTTGCGCATATGCATGAGTTGTGGAGTTAGTGCATGCTTCCTTGACGAATTGGGTTGAGAAGACGCACAAGTTATAGGGCCTCAAGGAAGCTATTCCAATATAGCAATATCAACCATGCTCTTGCGCTGAGTAACCAACTGTCAAATTTCAAGATGTCAAGATCAAAATCAGTTTCCTCTTACTTTATGAGGATCTTAGAGTTGAAGAATCAACTAAACATTGCTGGTTATCCACTTAGTCATAAAGAATTTGTCATATACACTCTTAATGGTCTCCCTCCGTCTTGGGAAGCATTCATTCAAAGTTTTGTTGGGCAACAAAAGTTACCTAAGTTTGATCATATCTTGGAAGTCTGTATACAAGAAGAGACAAGAATTACAATGAAAAGTAGAAAACATAGCATCCAACACGAAGAAAGTCAAGCCCTTACATCTCATGTCAAGAGAGAAAGAGGTAAGGGAAGGAAGTTTCATGGCAAGAAAGGAAAGGGTGAAAGATCAAGTCCCACTTCCGACTAGAAAAAGAAATAAAATATTTCATGCATCCGTTGCTACACATGCAAAAACCTGGACATTGTGCCAGAGATTACAGAGATTCAAATAAGAGAAAGGATGAAGCCTCAACTACAGATGTTTAAAATTACACTTCTTAGAAGAAGCCAAAGAGTGAGGAGATTGGTCCCATGATTGAGTCCCTTGATTAGAGAGAAGGTTGACTTTACTCCTTGAAACTCTATAATGGAGTGGGGAGAATGGTTCCATAATTATATCCCTAGCTAAGAGGGTAGAATGATTATACCATGCATTCTCCTTATCAGTATTAGAAGGACTAAAGAGATCTCTCAAACATCCTAAGATGGGATGGAGAGGCCATTGCATTCTCTCAATCTTTCAGAAGAAGTGAGGAGATCTCTCGGACATCTTGAGATGGGGTGGAGAGGCCAGAGCATGCTTCATGCATTCTCTCGATCATTCCAAGGAGTGAGGAGATATCTCAGATATCCTAAAAAGGATGGAGGCTCATGCACACTGGTATGTGGTCTAAGAAAGACATGTTATCTTCATATCCAACATGAAATAGAGTTGGCTCTGCTGAAAGACATATATGTGATCTGTGAAAGACCTATGGTCTTCATATCCAACATGAAACAGGTTTGGCTCTACCGGAAAACCTATGTAGTCCTAATGTAAACACCTATGAACAATGGCGATGATTCAATACACCTGAGTTAGGCATACATCCAAGGACAAGTGATTCTGCACCTCTGAAATATGACGACGATTCTAGGAATACCTCAGTTTTAGGTAAACATTTGTGGGTGAGAAATTTGATGTGGACACCTATGAGCTATGACAGTGATTCAATATGAACACCTAAGTTTTGGATGGACACTTGTGAGTCATGCAATGATACCTGGCTCTGGTACTAGCAAGTTATGTTATACATAGATCCAATGATAGTTAGCCATGGTACATGGCCGATATGAACACCTAAGTTTTGGGTGGACACTTATGAGTAATGCCGTGATACCTGGCTCTGATACTAGTAAGTTATGTTATACATAGCTCTGTTTCCAGTTAGTCATGGTACATGAGTTTGTAGCTCATTGGGTAAGTCATGATACATGACTCCATATGCCCAGATGAGTAGAGACATAGTCAAGACCTCTTATGACTATTATAGACTCATCTTAGAAATGAAGTAATAGTCAAGGTCTCTAAGGACTATGCCTGACTATCTAAGACTCATCTTGGGGATGGAGTAATAGTCACAATGATCAGTTCTATATGGACCCATCTTCATATGTAGCATAAACCAAGGTTGGATCTCTAGGAAGACATATGTGAATTACATCTAGTGTGAAAAAGGACTAACTCTATAGGATCTTGCATCCAGTATGAAAAATGATTGGCATTGCTGAGAGCTACATCCAATATGAAAAATGACCAACTCTGTAGTGGTACACCCAACATGAAATGTTGATTTTTACCTAGGAATTGTTCCCCTAAGTGACTTTTGCCTAAGTCACTAGGAAAAGGGGTTTGAGTCACTTGGACTATATACTAATGACTTGAGATGAGCATTAATTGCACTTTAGAGAATAAAGTGCACTTTAAGTGAAAATTTTAAAAAGCGAGAAATTAATTATTTTGTGGAGAAAAGTGATTTTAATTATTTTGGGGTTTTTCCTGGGTCATTGGACCAAAAATACAGTGTCTGAAATTTATGGTTGAATATGGTTTATTTTATGTTCATGAAAATGTTGTAGAAATTCTTCTTGTGTTTCAGTCCTTAATGCTTATGAGAAAAATCTAATTTGCAGCAAAAAAACAAATTGGGTTGGGCATTAAACAATGTTATAAAGGGAGTTGAAAACCGGGTTGGGAGAGTGCTGAAAATTGTACATGGTATCAAAGCTTTGTTAAAGAGAGGGCAGATTTATACACAGTGAAAATTTTCTAACTTCAGTGATTTCTTTTTCCAATGGGCAGCACCTTGTTGAAACTTGAACTTTGCATAGAAGATGGCTACAAGACTTAGGTTGGAGGATAGGCTTGATGGGGCTGGGAATTTTGTCCCATGGAAAGCTAGGCTAGTGCTGATATTGGAGAAAAATGAGTTGTGGGATGAGGTGGTTTATAACACTACAACAGTTCCTATTGTTGTTCCCCCTTCCATCGATGCAACAACAATTTCCGCCTTCAACAAGAAGGAGATAAAAGCAAGAATAATTATCCTAGATGTAGTGAAAGACCATGTGATCCCATACATCTCGAGTAAGGCCCGTGCATATCAGATGTGGGATGGTTGGACCGGTTTGTTTCAAAGCTCAAATGAGAATAGGAAGATAGTTTTGAGGGAGAAGTTGAAAAGTATCAAGATGGCCAAAGCGGAGGTTGTGATATCTTACCTTACTAGGATCTCTCATGTGAGAGATGAGCTTGCAGCAATGAGGGAGGTTGTTCTTGGTTCTGAGCTAGTGCTTACAACTTTGAATGGGGTTTCAAAGCCTTGGGTTGTGTTTATGGAGGCTATAGTGGCCAAAGAGAACTTTCCTACATGGGACAAGATTTGTGATGGTTTTGTTCAGGAGGAGACCTTGAGAGGTCTTGTGCAAGGCAACGCTTCTACTAGCAAGGAGGATGAAGAGAATGTGGTATTGACTGCAAAGGGGGAGAAGAAGTTCAAGAAGGACCCCAAGAAGGGTGGGGCTAAGCAACAGGAGGGAAGTGGGCAGAAGAAGGATTTGAGCACTGTGAAGTGCTTCGCTTGTCAAAATTTTGGGCACTATACTGGGTAGTGTCCATAGAAGAAGAAGAAGAAGCAACAGACAACAACTTCGACAGAGGTGGAGGAGTTTACAACGAGATTTGAAAGAGTTTTATCTCTGCACTGGGCATGTTGATAGAGAGAGAGTATTCCTTGTTGACAGGCCATTCCTTGAGTGCATCCACCACCAGCACGTGATATATTGATAGTGGAGCTTCGAGCCACATGACAGGTGCTTGAGAGATGTTCTCCGAGCTTTCACAGGCAGAGATTGATGTGGAGGTAGTGTGGGGGGATGACAGTTGTCAGAGCAGTTGGGCGTGGGACCATTACTTTTTAGAGAGAGTCCATGAGTCCCATGATTTTGAGAGATGTACTATATCTACCTGGGCTGAAGAAGAACTTGATCTCAGTTTCCATGATCGAGAACAGAGGTCTCTTCCTAGATGGACATGTGCATGTTTTTCCCAAGACTGCGAGACTATCTGCTTCATACACCATTGGAGTTAGATGTAGGGAACTATACAAGCTCTTGTTTCAGCCCCATCATGCTTTGGCGCATAGCAACAACAACGAGCTTTGTGAGTTGTGGCATAGGAGGATGGCTCATATGCATCATCCAACTTTGCGTATGTTGAGGTATATGGTTATAGGGTTGCCAAAGTTCAACACGGAGCAAAGTGAGGTATGCAAGGGGTGTGCTTTGGGAAAGTACACCAAGACTGCTTTTATGAGCAGTGATAGCAGGCTAGCAAGAGTTCTTGATTTAATACATTCCGACTTGTGTGGACCTATGTCAGTGATTTCTCTGAGAGGGTTCAACTATTATGTGACATTCATCGATGACCATTCCATGAAGACCTGGATCTTCTTCCTGAAGAGAAAGAAATCTAAGGAGGTCTTGCAGAGGTTCTAAGAGTTCAAAGCTCTTGTGGAGAAATATACAGGGAGGAAGATACAGGCACTCAGATCAGATAACGGGGGTGAGTATACCTCCAAGGAGTTCGATGGGTATTGCAGACATGAGGGCATTCAGAGATAGTTGACGGTACCATACACTCTTGAGCAGAATGGAGTGGCAGAAAGGAAGAACAGATCTATGGTTGGAGCTGCGAGAGCCATGTTGCATGATCAATCACTTCCTTTCTTCCTTTGGGCGGAGGCATGTATCACAACTGTATACCTTCAGAACAAGAGTCCCCATCGTGTCGTGGGGAACACGACACCTGAGGAGAGTTTCATAGACAAGAAGCCTGAGGTGAGTCATTTTAGGATATTTGGTTTCCTGACTTACTCACATGTCCCTTCTGAGAAGAGATCAAATTTTGATCCCATGACAGAGAGAGACATCTTTGTGGGGTATGATGAGACTCCGAAGGCCTTCCGCATTTATCTTCCTTCTCAGAGGAAGGTTGTTGTGATGAGGGAAGTGAGATTTGAGAATGAGCAGGCCTTCATAAAGTCTAGAGAGTCAAAGCAGGGAGAGCAGCAGGTTCCCACACCTCAGGTAGTTTCACAGGTACCTTCAGTGCAGTTCACAGGTTCACAGGTTTCCGGGGTTACTGGACAACAAAGTATAGGCACAGGTTCTCCAGTTTCAGTGGTTCGGCCAGCAAGATCTTCGGGGACAGGTTTTGGGTCAGGTCATTGGTTCACCATATAGGGCTACAAGATCACAAAGTTCACAAGTTGTTGGTACACCAACTTTTGGTTCACAGATTGTTGGGTCTTCTACCTCTGGGAGTTCATTAGATGAGGACAGACCAATGTGGGAGCAACCTTCAAGGAAGAAGACACATAAATGGCTTCGGGAGACCTTGAAGGAAGCAAAGGAGTTTGGAAATCCCAAGGAGTCGGTGAGCTCTATACAGATGCCAGGCATATTGGGTATGACATTGGTTGCTAGTCCTCATGATTTAGAGCCATCTACGTTTGAGGAGGTCTCTCAACATCATGTTTGGAGAGATGCCATGATGGAAGAGTACCATTACATCATGAAGAACGATGTTTGGGAGATTGTTCCGAGACCTAAGGGGAAGTCAGTGGTGACTTATCGTTGGCTTTACAAGCTAAAACATGTTGCAGATAGTAGTGTGGAGAAGTACAAGGCTCGATTTGTGGGGCGAGGGTTCTCACAGGTTAAGGGTGTTGATTATGATGAGACCTTTGCACCGGTTGCTCTTTATACTTCTATCAGGGCATTGATTTCCATTGCTGCAAAAATGGGTTGGAAGATCCATCAGATTGATGTGAAGACCACATTTCTCAATGGAATCATACAAGAGGAGGTTTGTTTATGTGGAGCAGCCACAGGGCTTTGAGATTCATGGGAAAGTCTCATGTTTGCAGGCTGAAGAAAGCCTTGTATGGGCTGAAGCAAGCTCCTCGAGCTTGCTACTCTAGGATTGACTCTTACTTGCAGTGGATGGGTTTTCAGAAGAGTGAGACAGATCTGAATCTCTATTTCATCATGGTTGGAGATGATCTGCTCATTCTTATGTTGTATGTGGATGGCTTGTTTATCACAGGAGGAGAGAGGTCTATTGCAGCTTGCAAGAAAGATCTTGCTTCAGAGTATGAGATGACGGACATTGGGTTGATGCACTATTTTTCGGGATTGGAGCTTTGGCAAGAGCCTGGTCATATTTTCCTGGGGCAGGAAAAGTATTTAGTTGATATTCTGAGATTTCGGATGCAGGATTGCAGGCCGATGTCTACACCGATGGTCACCAACTGGAAGAAGCTTCATGCTTCTGAGGGATATTTGGTGGATCCTACACTATAGCCTCAACTCATTGGTTCTTTGATGTATCCGGTCAACTCTAGACCAGTTTTTTGTTTTGCGATGAACACTCTCAGTCAGTTCATGGTGGAGCCTAGGAGGGTGCACTGGGTAGCTGCAAAGCATGTATTGAGATACCTTGCAGGGACAGTGGAGTATGGTCTGGACTACAGGAGATCGGACGAGATTAGATTGATTGGCTTCACGAATTCAGATTGGGCAGGCAGTGTAGCAGACCAAAAGAGCACTTCCGGATGTTGTTTCAGTTTGGGCTCGACAGCAGTGTCGTGGTTCAGTCGAAAGCAAAAGCTTGTTGCTTTGAGTTCTGTAAAGGTCGAGTATATGGCAACCAATCAGGCCAGTTGTGAGGTGTTGTGGCTTCGCAAGTTATTGGTTGATGCATTTGATCAGGAGCCGAGGCCTACGATGATATACTATGACAATCAGAGTTGCATCCAACTCTTTGAGATCCCTGTATTTCACGACAGGTCAAAGTGTATTGAGATTAGGTATCATTTCATTTGTGATTATGTTCAGAGAGGTGCAATGACATTGCAGTACATTTCCACTGATGAACAGGTTGCAAATATCCTGGCGAAGTCTCTTGGAAGAGGCAAGTTTATTCATTTCAGAGACAAGTTGGGTGTGGTGAAGAACAACTTCCTCGGTAAGGAGTGTTAATTTTTACCTAGGAATTGTCCCCCTAAGTGAATTTTGTGTAAGTCACTAGGAAAAGGGGTTTGAGTCACTTGGACTTTATATTAATGACTTGAGATGAACATTAAATGCACTTTAGAGAATAAAGTGCACATTAAGTGAAAATTTTAAAAAGTGAGTTAAATTAATTATTTTGTGGAGAAAAGTGATTTTAATCACAACCACTCATCTAAACTAATCCGAGCCCTAGGATTAAATGGTTTTTCATTCACCCTAACTTTTTACCTAAAAGGAAAGTTTTCCAAGTGAAGAGGCACTTTGCATTTTTTGAGAGAAGAGAGCCATTTCTGAGAAAAAAACAGTTGAAGCAATTTTTTCTTGGCACGCAAATAGAGGAAAAGTACAACAACAGGGCACATAAATCGAGGCACAACAACAACATTTATTATTGCACCATACAAGCCGTACTGTACGGATTCCGAACAACAGTACGGATCTTGAGGCACAAGAATCGAGGCACGATTTTCGAGGAGTTTCTGGGCACAATTTTCGAGGCAAGAATTTTTGGGCACATATCCCAAGGCAGTTTGCAAGCACAGTTTTCAAGGTCCCTACAAACAAGTCGTACAGCCCATCCGTACGGATGCCGTGCAACCCATACAAAAGCACGTTTTTCGAGGCAACGACAACAAATTTTCTAAGTTTGTATTTTTTTGTTTGGCCACAGAAAACGAGAGAAAACATTTCTTTCGGTTGAGATAAGTTGGTCTGAAATTTGTTTTCTGTCTATTGTTGTAAATTTTTCCTGATAATAAAAATCTCTCACAGGTTTTCCCCAAAAGTTGGGGTTTTTCCTGGGTCATTGGACCAAAAATACAGTGTCTGAAATTTATGGTTGAATGTGGTTTATTTTTCAGTGCATGAAAATGTTGTAAAAACTCTTCTTGTGTTTCAGTCCTTATTGTTTATGAGAAAAATCTACTTTGCAACGAAAAAACAAATTGGGGTGGGCATTAAACAATGTTATAAACGGAGTTGGAAACCTGGTTGGGAGTGCTTAAAATTGTACATGAAATAGGGAGGGTTGGTTGATGTACAAATATAGCAACCCTTATGGTTGGGAGATTTATGGGGTGTCGCCCATACAGATATGACGAAAGTATTACATAAAGTTATGGCCCTTGTGAGCCCTCATATGAATGTATTCCTTATGGATGTTATGAGGAGATTGTAGCCCATGTTGTGGCGAAAAGTCACTAGCAGTGATAGTCCTGGTGAGATCTTTGGGTTGTGATTATGCACGTTGATTACATGCATGCTTCCCTAACGAACTAGGTTGAGCATATGCATGAGTTGTGGAGTTGGTGCACACGTCCCCGACGAACTAGGTTGAGAATATGCACAAGTTATAGTGTTGGTGCATGCTTCCCCGATGAGTTGGGTTGCATAGATGCATGAGTTGTGGAGCTAGTGCTAGTTTTTCGAGGAACTGGATTGAACTGATGCATGTAGTTTGATACACTTCTCGACGAATTGAGATTGTGTTGTGAGCCCTTCCATGTGTATAGAGATGATCAAGATAGTCGTGATGTATTATTAATATCCTGATAAATTTCAATTGATGATACTAATGATGCCATCCTGGCTAAGAGGGAGTGTTGAAGTAGTAGCTAAGTGAGGATCATCCTCATAGGTCAGCCTTGAAAGAGAACAAAAGTTGGCCCAGAAAAAGGTCCACTCGAAAAAGTGACCTAGAAACTGTATAAATAGAAGGCACCCTCCTTCATTTTGTCACACACTACAACTTGAGCACTGCAACCAGATCTCCCTCTACTAAGAGAAGTTTGCTATTGCAGTTGGAAAGGAGTTTTCCGGGGTTTCTCCGTCTTTGGAGAAGATTTTCTTATTTTCTTAGTTTCTTGGGATTATGTTACTATGATTTGGAAGTACTTTATCTATGAACGATTATTCTATCTTGGAAGGGCGAACTCGAGGGTGACATTTACTTGTCTATGATTGGGAGATGATCTTGTTATCATTGTGGATAAACAAGCTCCACTCTCCATTTTTGTGTTTTTTCTTTCTTCTAATGATCTTGGTCACTTGGTTTTGCAACTGTCAAATTCTAACAGTTGTATTTTCATATTTATGTAGCAATCTATTTATTTGATGTTGTTATTTTAAATGTTAAAAATATGAAAAAAATGATTATTTTTGTAATTTTTTGAGGCTGCATGACATTTGTTGATATTTTTGCTGATATTGTCGATAAGTTACATTCCGGACCCCCGATGATATATTCACCAACACAATATATGTAACTTTGCATTTAAGTTTTTGACTAAAGCAAGCATAATGATATCCAAAATGTAATTAGGATTTAGATGACCACATCAATACCATTTCATCATGTGATTATAAGGTATAGTGTTAATAGTAACATTTGGTGTCCATCTACTAGCCAATGTTCATCTCAAAACAATCTCTCCATGCAGAAACTAGCGGATCCTATTATTTTATAGGGAACAATTGAGTCCCATCAAGTAACAGCTTCAGCCCTCTCCTAACTAGGACCAAGAGGATGACTCAACAAATAAGAATTGGGTCACACAAACTGCCATAAAGCATAACTACGGACCAAGATACTTGAGATACGTTGTTTCAACTCTTATTAAAATGATTCTGAAATTATTTCTGCTACTACATTATCCAAATTTATGAAAATAATCATCGAGGGAAACCACTCGAGCATACTATAATTTCTTAATTTACAGATTGTAAAACCTGCCGCCGATGTTCCATCTTTAACCAAGATGGTGATCCATTAAAAAAGTGTTGAACTGAACTGCCATAAAGCATGATTCTGAGCTAGTATACTTCAAATATGTTGACTCAACTGTTATTCAAATGATCTAAACTGAAACTAATGCTTCTAAGTAATATTCCCAACCATGACCCTAAGGTTTTAAAAAGAGATCATAATGGCATTCACATTAAAATAAGTAGATTTTCCTAATAGCACCATTCAAAACAGTGTTTCCTGATTTAAAATTTCTTGTCTAAAATTTACTTTTCCTTCCCCAGTCAACCATGTCGATCTGTTCTTATAGGGAAAGAAACTAGATGTAACTGCTTAAACAAGAGAAGCACATTTAGTTTCTAAAGCTCTCCACTTAAATTTGATAGTAAGAAGCACAATATGTTACATAACTTTTTAGGCATAATTGCCAGTGGTTCTGATGAATCACTCCTTAGAGATGTTCACAAATATATCTTTCGCACAACATGATGTTGTAAATAATGTTTTGGAGGAATATTAGAAATGAATTCTCCATAACTTTGAATTTTAAAATTGTTATCATGGCATTTTGCATTGCTTCATAATGGCATACATCCTCTATATGCAGATGCCTCACTAGGACATTGTGATACTGTTTCACTGAATTCTACCACTGTATTTGATCAAAGAAGTAAAGCTAGTTTACAGAAAGCGAGCACATAGAATAGGGAAAGAAAAACTAAACAGGGCCAACAAACAGATCGTGCTGACCAAAAGCTCAATAAATGAGTGAAATTGAACTTCTTTCTGATTGCTTGCTTCAGACGCAAAGAATGGTATAACTCAAGTAAAAGCTAAAGCGATCAGACCTGCAGAAAAAAAATCCCAAGTTAGTACCTACAACTTGAACATAAGACGGCAACAAGGCCAATAAAATAACTACATTCAATTCAAATTCTGTTTATTTTGATTATTTTTGGTCTATCATTCTTAGGCTAATTGGAACCACTTATTGAAGGGAGTTATTGGAAGTTGGAACCACATACACATGCTATTCACGGTCTCGGAATGGAGTGCATGATTTGAGGAAGCCTTTGTGGAGAAGGAAAGTGCATCCATTGAAAAAGGTTGCTTGTGTGGGGTTTCTCACTTTACTCATGTTATTTTCACCCAAGGAAGAAAGTGTGTGCATTGAGGAGATTTTCTTGGTGGACTTTTCCTTTTGCACATGCTATTTTAGTATATCTAGAGCTTCAAAGCAGTCAAGAAACAAGTTTTGTAGAGAGAAATACATGGAAAGATCATCACCCTGGCCCCAAGGGGAGATTCAGTGGATTAATTAACTTTACAGAGTCTGGTAGAGATGTGACAACAATCCCATTAGGACCTGACAGTTGAAAGCACCGACACCATCAATGCTACTTACTCATCAGATGAGAATTCATCCCAGAAAAAAACAGAAAATGTCCACTCAATCAACTAGGAAAAAAAGATCTAGAAATGGATGAACATGGTGTGGAAGGATGACTTGGTTAAGACCTGTCTGGACTCCAATTGGGGCCTGGAAGGGAATCCTTCTTCTACTAGGCCAAGGTGCAAGCAGGAAGAGAAGTGCATGCAGGAAAGAAGATAACTATCTAAGGGACCCTTAGAGCGAGGAAATCCCACTCCAAGGATTACAATGACTATTCTTTCCTACAACACTAGGACTCTAGGGAGTGCCCATGAGAGGATCTCAAAAGAGATTGGTTAATGTACATAAGCCAGAGGTTATATTAACTCAAGAGATCATGATAGAGGTCATTGTTACCCCCAATTTTGCATGGGTGTTCACATGTGATTTTTGCCACATTTTTCAGCAAGGGGTTGCATGCTGATAGAGATTTGGATGGTCTAGTATTGATGCTTGTGGAGGCCTTTTCTTGTGGAGCATTCTTGATCCTTGGCACATAAATGGCATCATAGCACTTTTGGATATCATTTTTGGTTGAGCACCCTCTTTGTTTCTCTCTTGTGGCATGTGTGGTGGCATTCTAGTGGCTTGTAGAAGGCACCATCACATTCCTCATGCGTTGGTTATCTAGATTCTATTGTGGACACTTGATCTTGAGTTGGATGCTCTTATTTTTTATAGATGGTTCCCTTGGTTCATGGATTGATGAGTTGCCATGGAAGTTGGAGCTTGGTTGTTATGAGGACATTCATTGCACATATGTTGAGGTTGTTTCCCACTTGATGGAGTACTGCACCTAGATCTATTTGTTGGTTGAGGGTATGACCCCTTGATGTATGGAAGCAACCTCTTGTACTTGTTCATTTTTTCTACATTCATTGGTTTTCCCTTCATGAGCACCGACACTTCGGAGGGTTGTTTACACACTCATCTAGGCAAATTTTTGATGAGGCGTCCTAGCTTTAGGAGCAGATATCTTTTGACAATGTGCCCATAATTGTGCCATCTCAACGCCATTAGATGCAAAATGGCCACGGGATTTCTGAAAAGTGGTTATAAATTATAATAGAAAATCTGATAAATAATGAAGAAAGTTAGGAATTCCATAACCGTCCTTAAAGAGTCACACCATATTTGTGTCAAACATGCCTTTTGGAGCATTTTTATGGAGAGTGTTCACGTTATTTGAGGAAGCCTCCATTTTTTGAGGCCATTTTCTTGGAGTGCTACCTTTGGAGAGCCTTTGGAGGCCAGGTTTGACTTCTTGTCATCATTCACCCTCATTTGATGGATGCACCTCCTTTTGGGCCTTTCTTCTCTTAGATATTGTACTTGTGGCTTTGACCACCATATTTCATGGATGTTGTTAGAGTTTGTTAGGATTTGTTGGAGTAATTGATTTCTTTACTCTTCTCTAAGATAGATCTAGGGTTTTGATAGATCTATTAATATTTTATTGTAAAGGATGTTGAGCTTATCTCCTATATATAAGAGAGCCTCTTCCTCATTCATTTCTCATTTTGGATGGGGGGAGAAATCCCAATAAGACTTAATGAAATATCTCTTGGTGCTTATGGATGGTTGATGCTAGCACTATGACGAGGAAAACTTGCTACTGCTATGGTGTATCTTTTGGATCAAGAATGGTTTCTTGCTTGGGATGAATTGCAAGTGAGCTCTTTACTTTGAAAGGTTAAATTTATTTGGGTTTATGATTGAATAGGTTGTGTATTTTCAGCTCCTGATGGTATGTCTTAGGATTCCATGCTTGATTAATATTATGCCCAAGTTAGTGTTGAAGATCCCACGAAGGTTGTTCCCTTGTAGATTCTAGGATAAATCTAGCCTTTCTTGTATATGGTAAGAGTTGCCTCTCAAACCCTAAATATCCTTGGATGTTAGTAAGCTCTTCATTACTACCCTTGATTGATCCCATTTGCTCATTTGATAAGACACTGGTCTCCAACCCCTTCATCACCCTTATCTCTTAAACTAACTATCATAAAACCATTTTGCTAAAGCTATCTCTTCATTTCACATTGAACCTAATAGAAAGTTTTAGTAATATCACCCTAGGGACTCCTCTCTTGAGCTAGAGAAGAGCCGGCCTAAAGAGCAAAAGGGGGTTAGTCTGGTGGCATTGGCCTCCCTCTTGTTTTACCCATTAGCCATCATTGATGTTCAATGCCACCCTCTTGTTTTACCCATTAGCCATCATTGATGTTCAATGCCACCCTCTTGTTTTACCCATTAGCCATCATTGATGTTAGGGCTTTAATCTCAAGATGCTGGTTTGTGTGGTAACAGTCATCAAGGCCAAGGTCCTTTTGTTGACTGCTTTCCCAGATTGGAGTTTTAATGCTATTAGTGCAGAGAGCAGATTCATAGGTTTGGTGTTGGGAAGGTATAAGACTGTAGTCTAGGAACATGACTTTCCTCCTTTCAACAATATGTGCAGAACTTTATTCCCATGAGGTAGGTAAAGTCTGTAATTTCATCAGCATTTATGGGCCTTTTCAGATGATGAAAGAATTTTGGGATTATTTTTTTGATGAAGCTGTAGTTAAGAAGGACAATGTCTTCTTGGGAGGGGACATGAATTTATTTTGTGTCAGGCTGAAGTGTGGGGCAAGAATAGAAGAATGTATCACCTTGCATATTTTTTGCTCCACATGACAGAGGAATCAAGCATGTGTAACTTAAAACCCCTAATCCTTAAAGTTACCTGGAAAAATAACTGAATAGGAGTAGGGGGGATCTCAAAAAGGTTAGATTTCTTTTGGATGAAAATGCTCTAGCTGAAGTAGAAAGTTCCAGATCATGGACTGGGGGACTGTCTGATCATGTCCCAATTTTTCTATAAATTGAGACGGAAGAGAACAAACCTCTAGGCCCCTTTAATCTGTATTGGCTCAAAGGCTTGGAATTTCTAGAGTTGGTTCAAAATGAGTGAAATCATTATGCTCAGGTCTCGAGCACACTACTATGTTTCAATTTAGTGATAGCCTAAAAATATTAAAGAAGAAAACAATCGAATGTGCCAAGGTACAATACAGAGATTCCCCAAGTCAGATTTGGAATATTAAAGAACAGACGACAGGTATATTCAGGTCCAATATGAGTGGAATTCTCACAGAAGAATAGATTTATATTAAGGGATTGTAATCCAATAAAGAAGTGGGAGGAATTCAAATGGCACCAGAAGAGTTGAGCTATATGGCTGGCCCAAGGAAGCAAGAACACAAAATTCTTTCACAACTTTGAGAAATGAGAAATAACCTAAACACTATTCGGAGAGAAAAAATGGTGAGGTGACAAGACACCTAGTTAAATGATATTGTTGAAGTAAGGACCAACCATTTTAAAAAATTATTCAAGGAAGATGCCAGAGCAAATAGCACAGAAATAGTGAGAAATTGAATCAAGAGAAAAATCAGGGGCTAATGGCAGAAGATTTTTTGGTTGAACTTGAAGGGGCTATTAAGTCATTCCAGATGGACAAGAACCCTGGTCTGGATGGATGGTCCAACGAAATCCATTCTGGCTTCTTTCCATTTTGGGAGGATGATGATCTGTAGAGGCAAAATTGGTGTAATGGTATCCTCTTGTATACATTACAAAAAGTATTCTTACTAAAATAAGGAAAAGGATTTTTAAACTCTTTTGGAGTGGGAAAAAGAAGGCATGGCTTTGGTGAGATGGAACAGGTTTGCAATGCCATAGATGCTTGGGGGTCGGGGGCTAAAGAACATTATTCAATTTGGCTGCTAAAAGCCTCTGGAGATTGTTCACTGGTGATGGCCTGTGATAAAGGATATTAATTCGAAAGGATGTGGAGCCTTCTTTGAAAGAATAGAATAGAACCCCTTTTAAGAAGGTTCAAAATGAAGAGGTTACGGAAAGGGTTATGAAGGATCAGTGTTATTAGCATTTCAAAAGTGGTTATGTTGTCCATTCTATATACCTTTCCAATTTTTGCTTTATTATTTGTAAATATTTTTCTATAAATATAAGACATTTTCAAAAAAAAGTTTAAAATGCCTCAATAGTTTGGAAAACATTGGTACAATCATTCCTGTAGGCAGGTAACTGGATCGCATAGAAAATTGGAAATGGTATTCAAATTTGCATCAGAATTGATCCCTGGATTGGTTGTGGAGATTAGTTCAAGATGTCCATTGGGCTTGTTAATAGCATTAGACCTAAGTTATGAGGATGCATATACAGATCTGTCAGATTTATAAAAGGCTGAGATCCAGATATGGTAGGGAAATGACAAGTACAGAAAAGAGAAAAATATTTTTATAATTAGAAAAAATAGAAAATTAAGAATTAAGAATAAATAACAATCATGAATCACAACAATATAACTATAACTACAGATTATAAGCAAAGAAGAGATTTCCCATGCATATTACTATTAGCCATCCATGGACCATCACAAAAGAAGATAATTACCATGTATACTACTATTAGGCTTCTATGGACTATCATTGATAGTCTCATAATCCTCACTGATAATCTATAAATATGCAAAACCAATGTTGTTTGCAATAGTCAGTCCATAAACAAATCATTATTATCAGAGATATCAGTCTCCCCTCCTTTTCAAAAGTCCCTCCAAGGTAGAAGTCAAGTTGGATATCAACTTTAAAGTTTAAATAGTAAGAATATTACAAACTCTCTCGAGTCTAGGCTGAGTTAGGCTATAGCATTCAGAAAGCAGGTTGTAGCTTTCATTAAATGGTTGAACTAAACATTGGACCATACCTAGAGGCTAAAGGATAACAGTTAGTAACAACACTAACAGTAACCCAACAGTCTAACATTAAGACTAACCTAAATGCTAACAATGTAACACTAGTCTAGAACCAAGAAGAACAGAGAACAAATCACATTGAAAGAGCTGATAATTTATGAATTAAAAGATAACGTTTAACAATAATTGCTTACATGTGGTCCTGTAGGTTGTATTGAATTTTAAAGTGCTGAAGCAATTGTTATTGCCCTGATTCCTAGCTCCAGAGTCCAAGCAAAAGATTAATGCATACACTATGGCACTTACCAACAGTCACCGTCCAATTTCCAAGCAAAAAATTATTGTATCTTGTTTGTTTTAATATGGGGTGACATTTAACTTATACACAGAAAACGTGGATTTCGGGTTTCCAGAAAACAAACAGTTTTCAACCAATAAACAACACTTTGGTTGATGCTCAGGCTCCAAATGTTGCTTACTTTTGGAGGGAAGGATGGAAAACGACAGAAGACTTAAGTCTAATGGGAAATCAAGCAATGCAGTGGACTGGATATATTAAAAAAATGACTTCTAATTTTGTGAAAATTCGTGAGGAAAAGGATCAACTTAAGCCCTTCCGGAAAGAGATACACAGCTACACTGAGCTACTTAGTGCTGTTTGTAGAGGAACAAGAGATCAAAGACAAGTCATGGTGGTCAAATATTTGGGCCTTTGGCACAAAGCCCCTATAAAAACGAGGCTTTTATGTCGATGGCTCTTTGTAGCAAAGTGCTTACCCAAGAGTTTCATTGAAACCAATGTCTTAAAACTCGGAATCAGCCGATCGTCAACTCGGACTCGGCCATGACTTGGACCAGTTTCAACTTAATGACTTGGTTTACTAAAAAATACATAAAAATTAAAATATTAAAATTTTAATGGGAAAAATTATTTTAAAGATTGCAAACAATTAGAGACAAAATATGTGAAGTCTGCTCATGTATATACCATGTAAGAGTGAATATATCAAAAGGGAACCAAGTGCAATACATATGTGAAACAAAATACATAATCAACAAAGCTTTAAATCATAGTAGCAAGATTCGGCCGTATTGGGAGTTCATGTACATGAATTCACATAGAATTTGAAATTCGGTGAATATTCAATGTAGAAATATTGACAAAAATTTCAGACTTCTGTCAAACACTTAGTTTACCCAGATTTCAGACTTAAAACTTGTCATTAATAAAAACAACTCTCATGCATTTAAATCAATAACCCAACAAGCTGAAACACTGAAACTAAGTCTGTAGCAGCGGAAAATCACATAAAAAACAACACACTGATAAACCCATAAAACAACAGAAATTTGGTCAATGTGACCCTGGAAAAACCCCACCCTGGGGAAAACCAGTCCAAGAGAATTTTTTAATGCAGCATTTATCAGGCAGAAATTAATTTACAGCAGCATTAATTACAGCAATAAATGACTACCAAATTCTCATTTTCCGTTCCCACCTTGATTTATGTGCCCCGCTGACTGTAGGCCTCCACAACAGCAACCACCTCAATTTATGTGCCTCGAAAAACGTTCCCAGCAAACCATCTCAATTTATGTGCCTGGAAAAACGTGCCCAGTAAACCATACACAGTACGTCCTTCCTAAAAAAACATACCCAGCTGCTACTGTACGGACTGTATGGATCAACAACAATAAATGCTTTGGGAAACATGCCTAGCTCCTTGGGATTTGTGCAGTGTTCCACGAGGACGTGTCCCCTAGGGTGGGGAATGCACCCCATCGCTCCCCCACGCTTCTGGGACAGGAAAACTCCTAGGGAAACATGTCCCCCTTCTAAGGGAAACTCGGGGAAACACGTTCCCCCCTGGGGGGGCATTCTAGGTGTCCCCCCATTTCCCCCTAGAAGGGATTCTAAGCGTCCCCCCAAAATTTTCATATTTCACAATCAAAATAAATGCAAATTAAAATATTAAAAAAGTGTTTAAAAATTCAAACATAATTAAACAAAAATTAAATTAAATCCTAGACGCTATCGTCTCACGATTTTATTTCATAATCATATTGAAACTAAACTTGGAGCAGTCGTCACTGTTCTTGTAGATTTTTCACAAGTTTCAGCCTCCGGTTATAACTTAAAAAAATTGTCTCAGTTTATTGCAAACCCAGAAATTTAAATGCTGAAAATAAACATAAATTTCAGACTTAATAACACTGCTGTAACTTCACTTTTTCATGGATAGAAAGTAACAAATATGCACGCCATTCAACACACAGTACTCAGAAATTTTCATACCAACTTATCTCAACTTGGAAGAGAAAATTTCTGCCTTGTTTTCCATGCCAAACAGGAAAAATCAAACTCAGATTTTTTTTGTTTTCTGCCTCGATTTCTGTGTCGTTGTACGGAATGTGCGTACTGACTGTACAAACCTCGAAATCCGTACCCAATTTTTTTCTCTAAAATCTTGCACAAAAATCTGCCTTGAAAATCGTGCTTGTTGCTTCGAAAACCGTACCGTACGGAGTGTACGAACCAGCAATAAATGTTGTTGTCCTCTCCTCGATTTGTGTGCCCTCTCTGTTGTTGTCCTTTCCCTCAATTTGTGTGCTGCATTTTTTTTTCTCTTTCTCAGAAAAATGGAATCTTTCTCTCTCGGCTCTCCTTCACTTCAATCTGCAAAAGTGAGGAAAATGACCTTCCCTTCCCTTTTTGAGAGAACCCTAGGGTTCATCTAATCTAACAATGGAGACTAGATTAGATCGGTGGATGAGATTAAATGCTCAAATTTATTTCTCATAAATATTAATTTCACTCACCCACTTAAATTTATCAAAAAGTGACTTTACTCTCTAAAGTCAAATTAAATGCTCCACTTAAGTCATTTAATGCAAGGGTCACTTTATTTCCCCTTTCTAAGTGACTAAGGCTAAAGCCACTTAGGGGAACACTTTCCTAGGTACAAAATTAACACTCCCTCTTACCGAGGAAGGTGTTCTGCACCACTCCCAACTTGTCTCTGAAGAAGACAAACTTGCCCCTCCCAAAGATTTTGTCAAAATGTCTGCTACCTGCTCATCAGTGGAAATGTATTGTAAATATACTGCACCTCTCTGAACATAATCTCGGATGAAATGATACATGATCTCAATGTGCTTTGACCAGTCATGAAATACTGGATTCTCAGAGAGATGGATGCAACTTTGATTGTCACAATAGATCACCGTAGCTCTCAGCTCCTGACCAAATAAATTAACCAGCAACATGCAAAGCCACAAAGCCTCACAGCTGGCCAGATTGGTTGCCATATACTCGACCTCTGCAGAACTCAATGCAACAGACTTCTGCTTCCGACTGAACCATGACACTGCTGCCGAGCCCAAGCTAAAACAACAACCGAAAGTGCTCTTCCGGTCTGCCACACTACCTGCCCAATCTGAATCTGTGAAGCCAACCAACCTGATCCCATCCGACCTCCTGTAGTCCAGACCAAAATCCACTGTCCCTACTAGATAACGCAACACATGTTTTGCAACTACCCAATGCACACTCCTAGGCTCAACTATGAACTGACTAAGAGTGTTCATTGCAAAACACAAATCTAGCCGAGTGTTGACCAAATACATCAATGGCCCAATGAGTTGACAGTATAAAGTAGGATCCACCAACTCTCCCTCAGAAGCATGAAGCTTCTTCCAGTTGGTGATCATAGGTGTCGACATAGGCCTGCAATCCTCCATCCTAAATCTCCTCAAAATATCAACTGCATACTTTCCTTGTCCCAGGAAAATATGTCCAGGCTCCTGCAAAACCTCCAATCCCAGAAAATAATGCATCAACCCAATATCTGTCATCCCGTACTCTACTGCAAGATCCTTCTTGCAAGCTGCAATGGGTCTCTCTCCCCCTGTGATAAACAAGTCATCAACATATAGCATACGAATAAGCGGATCATCTCCAACCATAATGAAGTAGAGATTCGGATCTGCTTCACTCTTCTGAAACCCCATACTCAGCAAGTAGGAATTGATCCTGGAGTACCAAGCTCTAGGAGCTTGCTTCAGCCCGTATAAGGCTTTCTTCAACCTGCAAACATGAGACTCTCTCTCATGAATCTCAAAGCCCTGAGGCTGCTCAACATAAATCTCCTCCTGTATGATCCCATTGAGAAATGCGGTCTTCACATCCATCTGATGGATCTTCCAACCCATTTTCGCTGCAATGGAGATCAAAGCCCTCATGGAAGTATACCGAGCAACCGACGCAAAAGTCTCATCATAATCAATACCCTCAACCTGTGAAAACCCCCGCACTACAAACTTGGCCTTGTACTTCTCCACACTCCCATCCGCTGCATGCTTTAGATTGTAAGGCCACCGAGAAGTCACTACTGACTTTCCCTCAGGTCTCACAACTATCTCCCATACATCATTCTTCATGATGGAATGGTACTCATCCATCATGGCATCTCACCAAACAGAATGCTGGGAGGCCTCCTCAAAAGTAGAAGGCTCAGAATCACTTGTACTAGCCACCAACAACATGCCCAATCTATTAGGCATCTTGATGGCCCTCACTGAATCCCTGGGTGTCCCAACCTTCATAACTTCCTTCAAAGTCTCTCGAAGCCACGTAGGCTTCTCCTTCCCTCAAGATTGCTCCCACACTGATCTGTCCTCATCCGAAGAACTACCAGAGGTAGAAACCCCAGTAACCTGTGAACCAGTAGCTGGTGTACCAACTACTGCAGAACTCTGAGATCCTGATGATCTGTACGGTGTACCTGTAATCATAGACCCATCACCTGTCCCCGAAGACCCTATTGGCTGAACCACTGACCCTGGTGAACCTGTGCCTGCACTGTGTGGTCCTGTAACCCCGGAAACCTGTGATCCTGACTGCTGCGCGGATGGAACCTGTGTAACGACCTGAGGTGCAGGAACCTGTTGCTCTCCCTGCTTTGACTCTCTCGACTTCCTAAAGGCCTGCTCCTCCTCAAACTTCACATCCCTTCTCACCACAACTTTCCTCTCAGAGGGAAGGTAAATACAGAAGGCCTTCGAAGTCTCATCATAGCCCACAAAGATGCCCTTCTTTGCAATGGGCTCCAACTTTGTCCTCTTCTCAGAAGGGACATGAAAGTACGTCAAACTACCAAATATCCAAAAATGGCTAACTTCAGGCTTCTTGCCTGAAAAACACTCCTCAGGTGTCATGTTCCCCATGGCACGATGGGGACTCTTGTTCTAAAGATATACAACTGTGCTGCAAGCCTCGGCCCAGAGAAAGAAAGGAAGAGACTGGTCATGTAACATAGCTCTGGCTGCTCCAACATTGGACCTGTTCTTCCTCTCTACTACTCCATTCTGCTCTGGAGCATACGAAACTGTCCACTGTCTCCTGATACCCTCCTATCTAGAAAATCTATCAAATTCCTTGGAGGTATACTCACCCCCATTATCCGATCTAAGAACTCGGATCTTCCTCCCTGTTTGGTTCTCCACAAGAGCTTTGAACTCTTGGAACCTCTACAAGACTTCCTCAGACTTCTTGCTCTTCAGAAAGTAGATCCACGTCCTTCTTGAATGGTCATCAATGAATGTCACATAATATTCGTTTCCTCTCAAGGAAACAGAAGACATCAGTCCGCACAAATCTGAATGTATCAAGTCAAGGACCCCTGTTGACCTGCTATCACTGCTCGAAAAAGCAGTCTTGGTGTACTTTCCCAAAGCACACCCCCTACACACATCACTTTGCCTTGTGCTGAACTCCGGTAAACCTGTAACCATCTGTCTCAACAACCCCAAGGCTGGATGATGCAAGTGAGCCATCCTCCTATGCCAAAGCTCACACAGCTCACTATCGCTGCTATGTGCCAAGGAATGTTGAGGCTGAAACAAGAGCTTATACAGTTTCCTGCATCTAACTCCAATAGCAACTGAAGCAGATGGTCCTGCAGCCTTGGGAAACATATGCACATGTCCGTTTAGAAAGGACACCCCAAGACCCTGATCCTCGATCATGGAAACTGACACTAGGTTCTTCTTCAGCCTAGGTACATACGCTCATGGGACTCATGGACTCGCTCTGAAAGGTAATGGTCCCACGCCCAACAGCTCTGACTGTTGAGTCATTTCCCAACACCACCTCCACATCTGTCTATGTCTGTGAAAGCTCGGAGAACATCTCACGAGCACTTGTCATGTGGCTCGAGGCTTCGCTATAAATATACCAAGTGCTGGAAGTAGATGCACTGTAGGAATGGTCTGTCACCAGGGAAAACTCCCTCTGTCTATCAACATCCGCACTGGTGAGAATGAATGCTCTCTCTCTCTCAATATGCCCAGTGCATAGTGAAAACTCACTCTGAAATCTCGCGGCAAAGTCATTGACCTCCGTTGAAGCTGTTGTCTGCTACTGCTTCTTTTTGTTCGGACATTGCCCAACATAGTGTCCCATCTTGTGACATGCAAAGCACTTTACAGTGCTCATATCCTTCTTTTGCCCATCCTGTTGCTTGGCCATACCCTTCTTGTTCTTCTTCCCCTTTGCTATCAATGCCACATCCTCCTCATCCTGCCTACTAGTAGTAGCACTGCACTACAGAAGACCCCTTCAAGTCTCCTCCGAAACAAAATCATCACAGACCCTGTCCCATAATGGTAAGTTCTCTCTAGCCACCAAACCTTGTACAAACACAGCCCAAGGTGCAGTCACCCCATTCAAGGTTGCCTGCACTAACTCAAGACCAGTAACAACCACCCCAACAGCTGCAAGCTCATCTCTCGCCTGAGAGATCCTAGAAATATAAGCCATACAAACTTCTCCTTTGACCATCTTGATACTCTTCAGTTTCTCTCTCAGAACCATCTTCCTATTCTCATTGGAACTCTTAAACAATCCGATCAAAGCACTCCACATCTCATGTGTATGATCCTTCGCTAAAATGTGTGGTATAACATGGTCTTTAATAGCATCCAATATAATCATCATGGCTTTAATATCCTTCTTATTAAAGGCTGAATATGCTACCGCATCGATAGCAGCGAGAAGAACAATGGGATTTGTTGTAGTGTTTATGACTACCTACTCCCACAACTCATTCTCCCTCAACACAAGTAATATCCGGGGCCTTCCATGAGACAAAGTTCGCTGCCCCATCCAACCTATCCTTAGTTCTCAACCCAACGGAAGTCATTTTTCTCAAAGAACAAGTTTCAGCGAAAATGTACTATTGTCACAAAGGTTTTTTGAATTCTGGAAATGATTTTCTGTCTGCAAATTTTTAGTTTTATGCCCCACTCGGCTCTAATACCATGTAGATTTTTCACAAGTTTCAGCCTCCGGTTATAAGTTAAAAAAATTTATCTCAGTTTATTGCAAACCCAGAAATTTAAATGCTGGAAATAAACATAAATTTCAGACTTAATAACACTTCTGTAACTTCACTTTTTCATGGACAGAAAATAAAAAATATGCACGCCATTCAACACACAGTACTCATAAATTTTTGACCAATGGCCTTGGAAAAACCCACAAGGGGAAAACCAGTCAGAGAGAGAGATTTTTATTAGCAGGAAATTTACAGCAAAACTCAAAAAATTTTAGACCAACTTATCTCAACCTAGAAGAGAAAATTTATGCCTCGTTTTCCGTGCCAAACAAGAAAAATCAAGCTTAGATTTATTTTTTCTGTTTTTTACCTCTATTTCCGTGCCACTGTACGGAATGTATGAACGGACTGTACCGTACAGACCTCGAAATCCATGCCCAGATTTTTTTTCTCAAAAATCGTGCATGCTGCTTCGAAAACCATGCCGTAGGCCCAGCAATAAATGTTGTTGTCCTCTCCTCGATTTTTGTGCCCTCTTTGCTGCTGTCCTTTCCCTCAATTTGCGTGCTGCAAATTTTTCTTTCTTTCTCAGAAAATGGAAACTTTCTCTCTGAGCTCTCTCCTTCACTTCAATCTGCAAAAGTGAGGAAAATGACCTTCCCTTGCCTTTTTGAGAGAACCCTAAGGTTCATCTAATCTAACGGTGGAGATTAGATTAGATCGGTGAATGAGATTAACTGCTCACATTTATTTCTCATAAATATTAATTTCATTCACACTTAAATTTATCAAAAATTGACTTTACTCTCTTAAGTCAAATTAAATGCTCCACTTAAGTCATTTAATGCAAGGGTCACTTTATTTCCCCTTTCTAGGTGACTATGCCTAAAGTCACTTAGGGAAACACTTTCCTAGGTACAAAATTAACAGTTCTAACTTCTTTATGTTCATTGTTCAGTATCTAAATGACTATTTCAAACTTCAACATCTGTTGCACTATCTTTTACAAATTTGAAATTTGAATTTAGATATACATTGCATAATGATAATTAGTTTTTAGTTTTTACATGGGTATAGTAACATAGTTCAATATCATTTACAAATTTGAAATTTGATATGCTAATAACTAATAGATGTACACCCCATAATGATGAATTTAGTTTTTAGTTTTACTTTTTACATGGTAATAGTTACTGTTGGGATTTATCATTTTTATATTTTAAACCATTTTTTAAGAGTTCGACGTCCCCCCGTTTCCTCGAAATTTCCCTAAAATTTGGGGTAGCTTCCACACGTCCCCCTTGTGTGTTTCCCTGCTCCCACGCTCCCCCCTCCTCGGAAACTCCGTGGAACATTGGATTTGTGCCCTCTTGAGAAAACAAATTTCTCCTTGGGATTCGTGCCCACTTGAGGAAAATAGCAACTCCCTCTCTCTCTGCAAATTACCCAGCCAAAATGCACACTCTTGGAAATGATTTCCTTCAACTTGTTTTGCACACTACCCTAGGGTCTCTCTTATAACTTGAGAGTGACTTTTCACCTTCCCCATCCCCTAAATCCGAAAGCCAAGATTAAATCTTGCATTTTCAAGATCAAGGGTTGAGAAACTTCCCCCCCAAAAGCCGTTACATTTAATTTTAATAAAGACACCTTTTACTTTATGAAACAAGTGCACTTTATCTCATAAAGTCACTTTATAAAATTAAAACAAGGGAATACTTAAAATGTCTCATTTACATAAGAGTCACTTTAAACTTTATAAAACAACATTACAAAGTAAAGTAGCCTAGATAGTGCATGGTCACTTTCGTATACAAGATAAAAACATGCGGAGTGCCTCCAGAGCTAAATCTTTAACATTCAAGTTAGTCCATATACATTACGATAAAAGTTACCGGAACCAATAAAACTAGCCTGTCCGACCAGTTTTAACCCCTATCCGATCTGAATCAGAGAATCAACCTAGAAATAATTGGTTTCTACGGAACCAAGATTTTTCCAAAACCGGCTGGTTTTTACGGAACCATACAATGACAGATTTGAAGAAGTTCTTATAATTTAAAAAAAAACAAATAATTAGTTGAGGGGGAAAGCTTCTAGATAACCTAAACCCCTACCAAGGCTATAAAAGCAACCCCACCCCCTCTTTATGAGAAATGTTGCAAATTTGTGTATAACGGTTTGAATTCACATGGATGCACATGAATACACACACACACATATATATATATATATATAATTTTTAAAAATTTGAATATTTTCTGTATTTTTGGTGGACCGATTTTGTGATCTAGTTTTTTCTTGGCTTTGGTCTGGTTTCGGTTTTCACGATCGACCGGTTTGACCACTAGTTTGGTTTTGGTAACTTTGGGTAAGATTGACTAAATGTTGAAAAATATTTACAGGTTTGAACTTTTTTAAAATTCAAGAAATGCTATTATTAAAGTTTAATTGTTGAAAAAAATTGAAATTTGAACTAAAACAGTTAATCCTCACATTGTAGTTTAGCTTTTAACAATCAAGCTATTCAATAATTATTAATATAAGAATAGAATTATGATAGCCAAAAGACAACGGCCACATTCGTTAAATCTTCAGCCTATATACTTTTTAATATAAATAAATATAAGCTCAACCTAAGCAAAATTGATTGTGTACAACAAAACAAAGTGAATATGGACACACAAAAACTCATGAATCATTTTAAACAAATTTGTCAGTATAGTTCCATGTAATCTTTTAAATAAATGTTGGAGTCTGTTGGAGTTTGTGCAACTTCGGAAGATATTATTATATTCTTTATTGTACCTCATAAGGGAGTTGAACTTGTTGTAATCAATCATGTAAACCCTAGAAAGAATAATGTAGACCTCGGGGTGAAAAGCAAGCAAAAGAAAAAGATAAACATAAATTATTAAAATATATTTTATTACTCCTCCAAGAGAAGTCGGCCCCAGTGAATTTTCCACTAAGAAAATCATTATGAATAGGAGGTGCCCCTCCTCATTATAATACACATTCACTCAAGTGAAATTCGTATCACTGGGAGAGAGAAGTTCGCACCTGCTAAAGGGGAAGATTGTTTTGGGGTTTCTATCTTTGGAAAGTACTTCCATCTTTCTCTCTCTTCTTTGTACACTGTTCTCAGAATTATCATCTCTATACGAAGGTTGTTGGGTTTTCTCCCATTTGGGTTTCCCAGGATAAAAATTCTTGTGTTATTGTTTTGTGTTTTGTCCAGTGTTATCGGAACCAGCCC